>JASGXE010016774.1:0-10598 GCA_030068105.1 Sinentomon sp. SZTP_YWyxl
TTGGGATGGTGATTGTTTACCGTGATATGATTTCTTCGTGGATTGTGAGATTCCTGTCCAGAAGAGGCGCAGAAGCGGATGGCTTGGATGAAGTGGTTGTCGTGCACTGAGGACTATTTGTGTCATTCTGAGATGAATGAGTTACCTATTGTAGTTTAATTAAGCTTAAGCTTAATTCATGCAGAACTTTAATGTTGAGAACTAAACACCCTAGATTTAGTAAAAAGACTGGCTTCAAGGAGCTGTAAATAATTGTAAATATCTGTGGTTATTGCAATAACAGTAATTATCCTCAAAATAAAAAAGAGAAGCAAAAAAAACTCAAAAGGAGAAAACCCTAAAAAATAAACAAATGAAAGCCAAAAAATTCAAAAGCAGAGAAAACCTCGAAAAATTAAAAAGCATAAAACTCACAAAAATTAGGTAGGCATAGGTAGGTACCTAGTTTATTTTAAGCACTTTCGGTATTTTTATATATTTGTAGATTTGAATAACTTGTCATTGATACCTGCATAATCTTAGGTAGGTAAGTATTGGGCAGGATTTGATAGTTATGATCTGTGATATGTGAGATAAATAAAGCAATAGGCTAGGCCTACAGCTTTCTATCTGAGCTCCAAGTGAAAAAAAAAAAAAAAAAAATGGAGCAAAAAAGTTGTTTATCTCAAAATTAAAAGTTGGAAAAATTGAACAGTAAAACAAAAATTAAAAGTCAAAGAAAATTAAAAGTATTTGCACGATTGATGAAACAAAATTAAAATGTGAACAAAATTCAACAGTGAATACTGAAGAATTCAAAATTAGAAAATGCAGCAGAGAAAAAAAACAAAACAAAAAAAAAAAAAACAAAAAAAAAAACAAAAAAAAAAAAAAATAAGTCGGCATGCGCTTACCCCCAGACTGCAGAACTTGCCAATCTGTTTTATAAATCGCTATCCCTGGCAAGCTGGAAGTCATGGTGCCGGCGGGGGCTGGGATTGGGACCCCAGCTGCAGAAAGCGTAATGGTGGTGGTCCCTGAAAACCGGACAGCCGGACTGCCGGACAGGCAGAAAGGACCGCCGGACCGACCCGGACAGGTTAGGTTAGGTTAGATTAGGTTAGGATAGACTATCCTAACCTAATCTAACCTAACCTAACCCGTCCGGGTCGGTCCTTTCTGCCTGTCCGGCAGTCCTGTCCGGCTGTCCGGTTTTCAGGGACCACCCGTAATGGTTTTAGTTGCAAAACTGGAAATGCAGCCCAAACCATGTGCAGATATGGCAAAATTCCAACTTCCAGGTTCACGAGAAGGTACCGTAAAACTGCCTAATTTCGCCCGGCCCCATAACTTCGCTCAGCCTAGTAGACCTCAAACTGATGCTCATTTTCAGCAAAAGGGAATATTTTACGAAAAAAATGCAGGAGCCAATTTTTCTTGGAAATACTTCAGGCAGTCCAG
Organism: Sinentomon sp. SZTP_YWyxl; assembly: GCA_030068105.1. Taxonomy (NCBI): domain Eukaryota; kingdom Metazoa; phylum Arthropoda; class Protura; order Sinentomata; family Sinentomidae; genus Sinentomon; species Sinentomon sp. SZTP_YWyxl. The sequence continues at coordinate 1,441 of JASGXE010016774.1, forward strand.
TTGCACAGCGTCACTTTGAAAAGGGTCTTTATTTTTTGCATTTTTTGCAATTTTGTACAAATTGCTTGAAAAAATGAAGGTCCTTTTCTGAATCCTCCGTGGAGAAGACGTGAAAAGAAAAATTCGAAGAAAAACATGCCAGTATGGTTGGTAAGGGTCCCATTGGATAAGATCGACCATAATTTTCAAGAAGTTATCACTTTATGATGCTGTTTGTATGCAAAATGTCTCCAATTGAAAATGACATTTTTGTACAAAAAACCTAACTTCGCTCAATGAGCGAAGTTTGGAAGCATATTCAAATGTACCAATAACAATGGTAGGTTGGTAGGCAGGCAGGTATAATTTATTCCTTTTTCTATCACATACCTGCCTCGGTTAGATATATTCTGGAAAAGAATGCTGGGTTCAGTGCGACATCGATGATGCATGGGTGTGCCAAAAAAGTTCCAAAGGATGCTTTGCTGTCGGTGATGCTTGCTTCAATTGCAATGAATGGGTGTCCCATTATGATAAAATCAAAGACAATAATTATTGAAAAACTAAATTCACATTTTTAAACTAAAATGTTTTTTTGCCTTCTTTAACATCAAACATTCTAACCTTCATTTATAAACTGCCCAATCTTGGAAAGCATTTCCTACATCGCCATAATTTTTGAGCATTTTGTTTTTTTTTTATTATTTTATGTTGCTTGTCAAAGTAAATTTTATTCAGGTTGGGGGCCTTTCTGAAAATTTAAGATTGCATTTTGATATTTTTGGTTAAGGACTTCGTTTGAAGTTAGAAGAAGTTAGACAGGCCTACTGACAGACCAACTGACTGTCTATGTAGGTAGGTAGGCTACCTAAGTACATTGGTAATTGGTAAGTAGGTAGGTACTAGGTACCTACCTACCTGCTCTAGAAACTTGCACATTTTTGTCACCAGAAAGTGTACTTTCAGCAATACCTAAGTAATTTTTCCCATTTTTTGTTGAGCAATAATTGGGCGAAAATTGGTCAGTTTTATGCAAGTGACAATTGCTGGTCAAAATCATCAGTTGCAGTACCACCTAAGAGCTTGAGTTTCAGTGACAATCTTTATTGATTTGTGATTAAAAATGCCGGAAAGACAACATTTTGTGAAAATGTCTTTCAGGCATTTTTAACCCAGACTATTGATTGGGACAATCATATGTTTAGTGGCTCAAATTGTAAGTTTTTCTATTGTGCAATAATATCCAGAATCTTTAAAACCCCACAACTCGAAAAGTATTATAGGCCTAGCTAGAAAGGTCAAATTTTCACCAAAATGCTCCAAATATATTCTTTTTTTTTTAAACGCCAAAAATCGAGCGAAGTTATGTATCATGTCGGCCATACATCGCTCGGGACATTTAAAAATCATATGATGAGCGAAGTTTGGACTTTTTTTTACCCTAACTTCGCTCACTTTTCAAACAAATTTTTTTGCCCAATGCGAAGCAAGTTTTAACTTGTTTATGCACTGGGCAGATACCATGACGTCCCATTGGAAAATTTACATTACAAAAAAAAAACAATTTTAAAATCCAAAAATTGGTAAATTACAAGAACAGCTGAAAAATGAGCGAAGTTTGGCAGTTTTACGGTACCTAGGTACCTGGTTCACGATGTGGTGCAGCCAGGCAGCCTTGCAGCCTACCTAGAAATCAGAAATTGTTAAACAGAACAATAAACTAGGATATAAGTTTATTGGGAATCCGACTTCCCTGAGATGATCTAAAATATTTGCTGCTTTTGATTTTCTCATCCCTTGTTTTCCTGAAATCGTGGCCAAAGGGATGACCTCAGATGAAAGTTGAAATGTACGAGACAAGGAGATTTGGGAAAACTGCCCGAATACTGACCCCACTCACACTCTAATACTGACCCCCGAAGAAAAATTGTATTTTAAATAAATAGCAGGTATGACAACAGTCAGAGAACTCTTGTTTAGGCATGAGTTGGACAATTCAATTCTTCACACAATGACAAAACACTCCACAGCAATGGTTTTGTTTCCTTTCAGCATTTTTAAAATGTTCCAAAACGGCAAAAAACCTATTTTTTTGCTCGTTTTGGTTTTTTCCAAAAGATGGGAAATTTGTTGCAGATTGAAGGTTAGAAATCCACCGCCAACAAAAATTGGAAGCATCCAAGAACATAAAAGTAGGCACCTCTCCGAATCAATCTGACGTTTTTTTTGCTCACAAACCCTCCAAAAAAAAAAAATTGGGGTCAGATATTTTTTTCTGTTTTTTTTTAATTTCATTTTAATTTCAGATTATCACAAACAGAAAAAAAGCACACAACAAAAATTCAGTTTCATTCAAAAATTTGTTATTAAGGGAAAAATTTTGTTAATAAGTTGTAGTGAGACTTTTTCATGCATTTCTCTGATACTGTCAAGGCCGGTCAGTATTGGGGTTGTTGTTTTCCTAATACTGACATAGCGGGTCAGTATTAGGTAGGGTTTGCATTGTCCTAAGCCATTACACCAATCAGTTCCTAACATTTTGCACTGTTACCATCCTGTTCTTAACGAGGAACCTGACTACCGCACCTATTTTTATCTTCAAAAGATTTTTACCGGCCTAAACTATCTCAACCGTAAGTCTGGCTGCTCACTTTCCATTTTGTTTTCAAAAACAGTTGATTTAGCCTATGTGTGGTGCAATGAGCTTTTGTGATGGATAAATTAACGAGTAAATAAAAAAAAAATGGGCCAAAAATGAAAAGAATCTGCTGTTAAAATTAATCCCCAAGGAAAAAAAGAGATTGGAGCTTAGCTATCATGTTGGGGGACTGTGGATTTGGAATGGTGTTGCTTTAAATAATTGACTCACGAACACCACATGGCACAGTGTCATTGATGCATTTGACTGTTGTCCTAAATTTGTCCTTCATTTGGCCAAATTCTTCCGTCAGCTAGACCAAGGTGTTCATGCAGGAGTAGGTACCCAGTCAATCGCTCACACCAAATCTGCTGTTGAGAAGGGTCCAGTGAAGTGAGGAGAAAATTTGTCAGTCAGAAACAGGAAAAATTCAGGATGGTGGTCAAAAGAATAAACACAAAGCCATGAAACCAAATCAGTGTTCGTAAATTCCTGGGAATTTACTTTCGAGGGAATAGGGAATATTCCCGGGAATTTTGGGAACAAACGAAAATTCACGGGAATTTTGGGAATAGGTATTCCCTCATTGGGAATTTTGGGAATATTCCCTGGAATTTTGGGAATTTTTTGATCATTCCCAGGAATTTTGAGGATATTCCTGTGAAAATTCAAATTTTGAAAATATCACTGGGAATTTTTGGAATATTCCCATGTCCCTACTGTGATTTTCCTGTGGGAACTTCAATTTTTTTTCAGACTCAAGTACCTAGTTCGTGGTCAATGAACAAGATTATCACATTTTGCAGTTTCCATATGAGTCATTTCGCCATCATCGCCAGACCAGATACAGGCTGGCGTGAAAATGCAAAATGCACGAAAGCAGCAAAATGTTGATAAATTGATATGGTTAACGTCAGCCAGGCTGTGAATTCTGTGGTATATCATTTTCTGGGGTAATTTTACGATGCGAAAGGGCGAATCTGGGGCGGCATATTTTCAGAGTAAATTTTGGGGGATTTTTAAGCCCGGTTATTCCTGGCCTGTTTGCAAATGGCTTTTTTAAATAAATCGATGTGACTTACGTCTACTTTATCCATATGACTCAGCTCCAGAGGTGACTGAAGAATGGAATCTTCGGTAAACTCTTTCGACGTAGGTCACATCGATTTACCAAACAAGACATCAGCAAAGAACCTCCATGGAAAAATTCAGCTTTTTTAAATTCCATTTTTCCTTTCCTTCAAACTAATTTTCTATTCGAAAAATCATACCTACTTCACATTTAGGTACCTACTTAGCAGAGTTCGTTCAACAGTGAGCAGTTTTGCTCCTTTGAAATCATCGTGTGGGGTTGCTTTTATCAACATTTATAAACTTTATAAACATTTGCTCCTTCTTGACGAGCATGATGGCCTGATCAAGAGTCCGCGACTGCAGGCTCATGTCTGGTTTTGGCGGCTTTTACTGATGAAATCTTGTGTTGAAATTGCCTGCCGACTGCTCGCGTTGGAACTGCGTGGGTGGACTGGGTCTAACCTGCACACCAAAAGATACAAAGGGAAGTTGTACCTATACGTTTTTATCAAAAAGAATTTGTTCCAATTTTTCATTTTTTTTTTCAAAGTGACAAAAAGGTTATGTCAGCTGGCAAATGTCAGCTGACAAATTTTAAAATGTCAGCTGGCAAATTTACATCTAGAATGTAGAATTTTCATGTAGAATTACGTAGTGCTGCAAAGATGCGTAGGTATTGCATAATCTTCAACAGTCGTAAAGAAGGAGATGGAAGTTAGTTTTTTTACTCTTGGGGTAATCTAGGGTAAAATTTCACCAGATTTATGGCAAAAGCATAGCTACACATTCACAGCCTTGGGTTGAACGTAGACAGCAAAATGGCTCAATGGGGAGAGCAAGCCCACAACAATTAAATTTTAGGAGAGCAGCCACCCTCACCCCTTCATAGCAGAAAATGCATTTATCAAAGTCCAACCCCTTAGGTACCCCTTTTATGCCCAACGCTGGCTGCTCTGGAGACAAAAAGTCTGTTGCAGATGAGAAAACCAAAACCGCAAAACTTTTATTTATTGGGAATATTCCCTTGGAAACTTTTCAAAGTCAAAAACAGGCAGAAAAATCAATATGAGACTGGAAATATTCCCGGGAACTTTACCAGAGGGGCGGGAATATTCCCGGGAATTTTGGGAATATTCCCTCACTCCGAACACTAATTTTAGCCGACGCGATTCGCCGAATTTGCGGCAGAAAACCCATTTAATTACATGGGAATTGCACACGTACGGGTACGGCAGTTGGAAAATCGCAACAACTTTAAACACGTGTACGCCGTACGGCATTCGGAGTTGTCAGTAGCATTTTATGGTGCATACGGTACGGCGTATGGCAACCGGGCTTGACCGGATATGAGCGGCGGTGGAATCTTTGAACTCATACATGTAAAAAATTGCGACTGTTCAGATTTTGGCAAAAACTAGGTATCTATGCTGCAGAAATTAAAGATCCTTTTTTGCAACCGAGGGCAAAATCTGACACTTCTCGAGCCCTTTCTTGAAATCTGAGCAAGTACATCGCTGTGGCAGATGTTGGCACCTAATTTGCGTGTTATTTTTTGATTTTTATTTCATTTATTCCTATTTATTGTTTCATTTTTTTTTCGTTTTTTGTGCATTTCTCCCAGCTCACGCCTGTTGAGGTAAATTTTAGGCCTTTTTCTTGGCTCCGTTTATAATTCACAGAGGCATAACTCCACCAGCTTCGCTGTCACATTGCCTCGGTGATTAGCATTCTATGGTTTTCATTTGCCTTTAAAAAAGAAATGAAAGATGAATACCTAGGAGTTAGGGTGGGGCTCTGGAATCTTATTCAGTTGCTGCTCGTAACCTTATGTGTGCTCTCAGAGTACTCAGAGAGCACTCTGAGAGCGAGAACCGTATTCAGTTGGCGCTCGGTGCTCCTAAGCTGATCTTAAGATGACTTCTGATCTTAAGAGTACTCCCATTGCTGGCCATGCTATTGCTATGATTACGTTAAGAGCAGAAAAAAGTGCTCATCGCTGCCTTTGGTGCTCATTGGGTTCAATTTGTTGCAATGGGTAAGAGTTGCACCTGCTAAGTTTTTAGCTCTGTTTGCTCTCGCAAATGTCTGACAGCCTTTCATTCTTCTCCATAGGAACAGCCAGCACTTTTCTTTCGCTTTTTACTAGAGTGTAAAGACAAAAAAAATTTAAAATTATGTAGGCACCAAAATTTAATAAAAGGTACAAAAACCGCAACATAAGTGAAAAAATTTCCCTCTTTTATGAACACTTTACACAAATATTTCACATTTTTTCCATGGTTTTGTCACTTTTTCCCATTGTTATTTGGCCCTTTTGGACACTTTTTGCACAGTTTGGACAGTTTTTTACACTAAAAAATTTGGTTTTTTTGCTTTTGATAACTATAACGTGTTTGCATTTTATTCACAAAATATCATCTTCATTTCACTAATCACTAGCATCTAGTCACATTATTCTAATCTATTCATATTATTCTAATATTCTTCATTTTGCAAGAATTGCAGCATCTAATCTATCCAAATGAATTTAGTTCGCCAATTCATCCAGAGTTCTGTTCACATTATTTAGTGCTGGCATTACTGCAATAACAAAAACAGCACAGTGAACAGATTGAATGATGGCAATTTTAATTTCAACTGAATGGACAACATTTTTCTCTCATTTTTGCTCAAATTGTAAATTTTTTTTTCTCTTCTTACATGTGCTGCCATTGAACAAATTAAAACTGACGGCACGCGATAGTTTAAAATGAATAACAGTTTTCTTTCATTTTTAGTCACTCAAAAATTTGCGCAAAATTTTCATTTTGTGTCCCAAAGAATATGCGGTCGCATCGAGAAGGATGCATTCCTTGGGTGACGTAGGCCAGTGTTTCTTAAACTATGCGCCGCGGCGCAATTTCGCGCCGTGAGGAAATTCCCATCGCGCCGCAAGCTGGCGCATCACAAAAACACCAGTGACACTTGCCCAAAGACAAAAGGACAATTTTCACAAATGCAGCAGACCTGCTCTGTTCCTTGCAAAGAAATGACCAAATTGGCTCTGGCTGTCCCCTTTTTATATGCAGAGAGATGCCTTCTTGACTTTGGTTTGTGGGAGGGGTTTCCAGCCAATTACAGGCAGTAGACACATGTACACCCCACCCACAAATTTAAATGATAATTCAGAGGCCAAGGTCAACAGGATTCCACTGCATGCAAAAAAGACCCATATGTCCGAGTTTGACATCACATTTTTCTTGAAGAGGTTGGTCATTAACCCTTCTGAATTCTCTTCAAGAACCAGGCATGCCTTCAGAACCATGTCATCAAATTTAATGCATGACTCCAAGCAGTGTGCCTGTGCTTGGCTTCCTCTTCCATCCTGGGGATGCTCCCATGGGACAAATGATCACTCTTGCAAAGGATCAAATGAGAAATGCATGTGTTTAAAGATTTTTTGATATTTGCACAGGTAGGTATGTGGCTACATGGTGAAACTTTGAATGTTATAAATTGTTAACGGCACATGCAACGGTATCTGCTCAGGCCTAGTCACAACCAAATGGAGGGACGTTCTTACGGTATTCTTTGCGCCGTGGACAAGATTGATAGAGAAAAGTTGCGCCGCGGAGCCAAAAGTTTAAGAAACACTGACGTAGGCAACGGCAATTCCCTTCTGGCTTGCTATGATGGCACCTGCACACTGATGCTTGGCATCGAGAAAAATGAAAGAAACGTGGCGCAAAATTAACACTTTTCTGCCATGTAAAAACGTCACTAAAAAGGGAAAGAAATTAAATGTGAAACAGATCACTTTTCACTTTTGCACATGTTTTTCACATTTTTTACACTTTTTTACATTCACTGTTTATATGATTCTCCTCGATGCTGCCACCAAATGACTGCATGGATTCGGTCAACAACAAGTCTACACGTAGGCCAGGTACCTTTGTCTTGCTTTGTGGACAGACAGTAAAAAAAATTTTCAGGAACAGAAGATACATTTTAAAGCAAGTGGAAAATTGGTGAAAGACATTGCTCAAAAAGATGCGTCTGGTCCCAAATATAGTGGGGGAGGAGATAACGTCCGTCGATGCGGATATGATTGCCAAATGACAATAATTAGGCAAGTTTCGTTTAAAAAAAGAAAGGAAAATAAAATTGCATGAATGGTTTAAAAAATGTTGTCCACCCACAGTCCAGTGTGACATGATGAGTTCAAAATGGATATGCAGTTGATGATTCCAGATGAATGATGTGGCAAGATCAGTCAGTTTTATTCCAAGTAAAATTTGGCCATTCAGTTAATACCCAATGCTCTATGCTGAAATTTGCATGGACTCCAACAGATGGGCATGTAGCACTCGACCAGCCATACTCTTAAGAGTGGGCTGCACACACTTAAGTTTATGAGCACTGAACTGAATACCACTTTTCATTCTCTTTGAGCACCCATAAACCTAAGAGCAGGCCTACTTTTAAGAGCAAACATAAGATCAGGCAAAGAGCAGCAACTGAATAAGGTCCCTGTGTTTTTGTGAATTGGCCCTCAACACTTGTTTTGTTAACTAAATACTTTGTCAATATGTAATATTGAGGGACTGAGAAGTGTCGATAAGCTCGAAAGAATTAGTGTGAATAGAAAGTCGAAAATACTTTCTATTCAAATTCAATTCACATTCAAGATTTTTAGGGGGTACCGTAAAACGGGGCAACTTTGGCATCACCGGGTAACTTTGGCAGGTCAGGATTTAATGCCCAAAAATCTGGTACCTTGTAAATTTACTAAAATTGGTTGTTAGAATTTGCTTCAATAGAAGCAAATACAGGTAATTTCGATAGGAAAGTGATTCCCAATCTTTGAACCTTGACCCCTGACCTATTTTTAGGTATTATTTTTTCGCATTTTTTGGACAGAAATTAAAAAATTGCCCACAAATTATCCGGAATGAAAATTCAATAAAATTTTGAAAATTCTTGTAGCATTTGGACCAAATGTAAGGAAAAACAAGGATATGTCTTTCAGTCCACGAATTATTTTGTGTGACCTCAGGTCACCCAGGCAAATATTGCTGGGGTAACATTGGCATCGGGGCAACATTGGCAAGGGTAACATTGGCAGGGGAAACTTGAGTTCGTATCTAGTACCTTCGTACCTAGTAGGCAGGTAGGTAGGTAGGCTAATCAATGTTTTATTTTTTCTCTCTCAATTTTGTAGCATTGTCCCAGGTAGGCCCTATTTCAAGAAATAGGCTAGCGTTCTAGTGACAGGAAAGCTGTTCTCGTTTTTTCAGGATGGTCAGAAACTCGACAGCCAGGCAAACGAAATTAATTCAGAGCTGGACACAGGAAGATCTAGGAATTCAGGTAGAATTCATTTGAAAAATTCCTTTTGGGATGAGTAAAACCTCCTTCCTACTTGCCTAAAATGTGCTGAACTGAAGTGCCTGGCTTTGTTCTTTTTTTGGCCACCTGCTTATTAATT
>JASGXE010016776.1:0-11406 GCA_030068105.1 Sinentomon sp. SZTP_YWyxl
TGACAGTGAAAGTGATGCGGTTTGTGACAAGAGTGTTTCACGCTTGAAAGCTGACCGCCCTGGAATTAAGCAGCAAACAGATTTTTCAGTGAGCAATGTGAGACGGAGAAGGGCAAAAATGATTGGTAGCGACAGTGAAAGTGGTGATAGTGCAAGTGACAGTGAAAGCCATCGTAAAGCAAGTTCAAGACTGGTTTCCATGACTGGAGATGAGATCGCTGCAGCGCTCGATGTCGGAAGTGAGCTTACGACAAGTGCCAAGTCAGCTTGGAGGATACAGAGTGACAGTGAAAGTGAGAGCAATGATGAAAGCCAACGAACAGCAAAATCCAAACCGGTTTCAAGCATCAGGAGTTCTCACGATGTGGATGCCGCTCACAGAAATGACAATTTAGAAACGGCTGCTAGCCCCAGTCATTTCATCAAGGAGATCAAAGTTGCAAATTCCAATGGAATTTCAGATAAAGAGGGAACAGCTTTGCCATTTAAGCCTAAGGTTGGTTTCAAATGTTTATCCTACACTGTCATTTCCTGCCACACAGAGTGAACCATCCTCACTATCTTTGGCATTCAATCGGTAGGGTATATAGGTACCTAATGAATTGAAAAATGCCCCCTCTACAACTCTCTAGACTCTCTCTAGACCTTTTAAAATAACAACTTTTTCACCAAGTCCATGCCACCTCCACTTTCCAGTGCACTCAGGCCAGACAGAGACATGTGTATGGCATGGCATCCAAGAGCACCAGAGCTCTATGCTCCAACTGCACTAACACCTCTGCTGTGTCTCTTGTCTTTGTGTCTGGAGTAACAAGGCTGCAAAAATTCGTTTGGAGCCCTGGAGCACGGAATCTCGAGCCTTGTCATATTTTGGTCGAAAAAGCTTTCTTTTGCTCGCCAGGCCATTTCTACCCCATTCGAAAATCGAAGGGCTTATGTTTGCCTCGCCGTCACTTTTTGCAGCAGTCTGGCCAAACATTATGACTTTTGAGATTTCTCTGGCTTGCAAAGCAGAGACTGAAATTGAAAATGACGTCGGGATTCGGGCCAAATACCTATAAATTTTGCCACCAAAATGATTGCCAAAATAGGGAACTGACTGCCATATCGGCCAATATATCTGTGTCCAAAATGGTGTAAAATTTATCAAAATCACAAAATTAATGCCCGAAATTGCACACTAAAACAGTGACATTTCGCAGATATCTGTAGGTGTATCTATTCATGATATTTCCATTGGTTGCATAACTAGCCATGCTTATACATATTCATGTGTTTTTCTAGGCCCTATAGCATGTGTCTGGATTTTGGCATTTGACTAACATGAATTCTGACCTGCAGTTGTTATTTGGCACACTTATTCCATAGGTATTCCGTCCCTTTCTTCAGGTGGGCCTACTCCGTCCCTTCCCCATTGGCATTTGAATATGAATTCTGACGTGCAGTTGTTATTTGGCACACTTAATCCATAAGTATTCCTTCCCTTTTTTCAGCGTGGGATACAGGCCTGCCAAGGCTGTGCTGTTTCATGAATTGTGGTGAAGCGTGTTTGCTGATTAAAGATGAAACTTGAATTTTTTTTACATTTTTGCAGGCTAATCAGAGCGTGCATTCAGATCTCTATGATGCAGAGGATGACAGTGATAACGACGATAGGTCTCCTCGATCAGGTGGTTGTGGTTCCAAGCGTCATTCTGACGACTCCTCTCAGAGCCAAGGCAGCGATGCTGATCTGCCATCGTCGAAAAAATTTTCAATAAAGAAGAAGAGCAAGGGTTCTGCAGCTGTAAGAAAGGTATGCTAAAGAAATTTTGGAACTGTGGTACAAAATGCCATGTTTAAAAAATCTAGCCAAAAGGGAACTTCAGCTGATCTCTGGAGTAAAATGCAATCTGAACAATCAGCAAATTTGGGTTGGTGTTCTCAACACCGGCCGACATTTAAAAAATGCTGGTCTGAACGAGTTTTCACACGCGCTAGTCGCCTAAATGGGATAGGAAGATCAGGGTAGGTTTGGGTTGGGTTAGTTTCGGCATAGCGGAGTTGAAGGATATAGTGTGCGCACGGAGCTTCTCTTCAATGGACAGAGAGTGGACTGCGGATTTCTGCTGCAACTGCGGCGCCGCCGTCGAAAGAGGGACGAGAAGGACGCAGATGAGATCGACGCGCAGTCAGTCGCAGTGCGTGTTTACCAAAAAGGGAATCCCAAACTTTTGCGAAATCATCGGGGAACGTACCCTGAATTACATGCGGGAATCCCAAATTTCCCCTGGAACAAACGACCACCCAGGGCCGTCCTTTTCTGCACTATGGCCCCCGAATTCTTGGAGACCCCGAAAAATAGACAATGACGTTGAAAGACGGAGAAACACTTGGAAAATCGGTCAGAAATGACCATATGAATGAGATCGGGAAAGTCCGGAGACCCCGGGAACAACCCTAAATGGTGACTCATGGCTGCCCGGTTCGGAACTATGGCCCCAATTGGTGAGCGAGACCCACCGAAAAACAGGAAATGACCTCGAAAGTCGATGAAACAATTAGAAATTGGCCGGAAACAACCCTGAATAACTAATCAGAAGCCACCCGAAAACCCCTCTGAACGGTCAGTCAGGGTTGTCCGTTTCGGAGCTATGATCCCAATGGTGGGCGAGGCCCCCTGAAAAACACGAATGACCCAGAAAGTCGATGAAACATTTACAAATCGGACAGGAACGACTCGGAATGATTTGATCGGCATCAAACGAAAACCTCCGGGTACAACCCTGAACAGTCACTCAGGATTGTCTGGTTCGGAGCTGTATGGCCCCCTGTTGGTTGGCGAGACTGCCGACAAACGGAGAACGCCCTGAAAGTCGGTGGAACACTTGGAAATCGTCGGGGAACAGCCACCACCCTGAATTTGATCGGGGATGCCCGAAAACCCCTCTTGGAACAACCATATAGACGGTCACTTTGCGCTCATCATTTTGGAACTGTGCCCCCGAAAGTGGGGGACCCCCCGAAAATAGGAATGATCCTGATAGCCGGTGAGACAGTTGGAAGTCTGTTTGGGACGACTCTCGCAGTTGATCGAGGATACAGAACTAAGCCCCAGAGAAAAATTCTGAGCAGTTAGTTACCCAGGGCTATGACCCCCGAAAGAAGGTGGTCCCAGGAAAAACAAGGAATTTACATTTCAAAAAGAGGGATGGAAGTGCAAGAGTTTGAAAAAGCATCAAAACATCGAATGACCCTGATGGTGCAGAACTTGGCGATAGGTCGAGAATGATCCCGAATCGGATCGGCAATAGGCCTGACTGAAAATCTCTGGAAGAATCAGGAACACCCAGGAATGTTCAAGAAGGAATAAGTAATAACCATAGACACTTTTTGAAGAGGAGGCCCTGAGCTCAACGAAAATGTTTGAGCACTCGCAAATAGCCCAAGAGAACCCAACCATCCAAATTCATATGACCGCTGACGATGAATGTTTATTTCGCTTGTGCAAGTTTGCTGGATGGAAACTGGTTGCGTCACCAGGGGGTTTCGGATATTCCCATCAATCCCAAGGTCGTTCTAAGCCGAGGTGTTCCACCTGCTTTCAGAACATTTCATATTTTCATAACTGCGAACCTGACGGCCCTGATTGACCTTTCACGGCTGTTCCCAGGGGGTCTTCATGGTTTGCCCCATTCAAATTCAGGATCGTTACTGGACTATTTGCGAGTGTTTCACCAACATTTTTGACCGTTCCTTCTTTTTTGGGTATCCCCCACCATTCGAGGGCCATAGCGCCAAAACTGGACGGCCCTGAGTGACCTTTCACGGCTGCTTCCGGGGGGTTTTCCAGGTTTCTCCGACAAAATTCAGGGTCAAACCTGGCCTGTTTCCTGGTGTTCACCGACTTTTTGGACCATTCCCTCTTTTTCGTGTGTCCCCCTCCGAACCGGACGGCCCTGGTGACCTTTCACGTTTGTTCATTGGGGGGTCTTCTGGGTTTCCCCGATCTCACTCAGGGTCGTTCCTCGTCTATTTTCCAAGTGGTTCAGCGACTTTCAGGATCACTCTCCCTTTTCGAATGTCTTGCCATCCAAGGACATAGCTCCGAAACGAACGGCCCTTGTGCTTGTTCAGAATGTTCACGGGCGTCTTCGCGGTTTCCCCGATCAAATTCAAGATCGTTTGCATGGCAATTTCTCAGAAAATCCGCTTGATTCATTCCCATTTACAATGGTGTTCCGCCAGCAAACCGCATTGCGTTTTCACCGAGTCGTCCCTCTTTCGACATTAGCGCCGACCTGCGGACGGAACGCGCAACAAGCGCTCGTGCGCACACTATATCCTTCAACTCCGCTATGGTTTCGGTATACCGCAGAGCAAGGGTGCCAACTCGCTCAGTCCAGTGTCGGAAGGTGTTTCGAACTTCTACCCAAATTCGCTTTGTGAGATGAAAGAAGCAGAAATACAGACATGACAGGAACTTCACACTTTGAAGGACTGTGGCCCTTAAACTTGGCCCTCGACAAGATGGTCTAAAAAAAGAGCCACATGTATGTGAGGTACTGGCCAACAGCTTGTAAGATTTAAAATTTTTGGCTTTGCCTGCATTTAATTTGAACTAGGTAGGTATGTGCAGAATTATTTTCATGTCGGTGAATTTCGGTGAATGACTACGTTCGGATCAATGCAACTTAAACCAACCAACAGCATGTTATGCCCACTGTCCTGTGACACTTTTGAGAATGGCGAAGCACTGTTGGGTGTTTTCCCAGAGGAAGTTTTTTTTCTCATTATTTGATTGCATGTGGCTTACTGGGCCCCGTAATTGCAGTGTGTCGTTTCTCTCATTATTTCATTGCTTTTGTTGAAACCAACACCACATGATATTATTGTCAACCAGACCAAAACCAGCAACTTTTGACTTACCAACTTGACTACTCCACTTCACACGGAGACATCGCGTCATCCATTGAGTGAGTGGGTAGACCCATCTCTCATCATAGGTCGTTCCGGTGACCTACCGTGGTATGAACGGATGATGCCTTTAAAGCATTTTTAAACCAATACCTATTTTTGCTTTTGATGCAATAACTTGAAACCTTGCATCATGCAGCCAACTCCTCTTACTTATAGAATTGATTCATTTCATCCTAGTACAGCCACATCTCCGAATCGGACAACCGACTGGCCCTTGCTGACTATTCTCCAGTTAGGCTACGTGAATAAGCATGGTGCCATGTGGGTCTTGCAGCTGAATTATTTGAAGCTCTGATCAGGTTTCCACGAGCCAGAAAAATGCTTATCAGATGGAGATGGCAGGCATGTGTCATCATCATTGAGTCTTTTTTATCCGGTTATTTCCAATCAGCGTTTCTTTTGCCAGCAGCAGAACACGAGCATTTTTAGTGTGCAAGTCTGTGTTAGCAGTAGCACCGCAATCACCTTGTTTGAATTTTTAATTTTCTTGGTGAAAATTATCTTTTATTTATTTCAGCAGAAGAGTCTTCCAGAGCGTGCTTCAAAGAGTTCTGCTCTGAAGGAAATCCACGCTGAAACACAGCGTTTGATCCGTGAATCCAAACTGACCCTGCCTTATCAGAAGCCTGAACAGAGAAGTTTCTCGGAGTTTCTTCAGTGGAGAAAAATGAACTCAAATCCAAAGCCAATAAACGGCCTGAGAGTGCCTTCCAGAGTTACAAAATCGAATGTCGTTGGGACTCCAACTATCGATCTCAGGTTGGTTGATTGTGGTGTCTGCGGTTTGGTATCTGCCTGGATAGTGGTCTGTTGCCTTATTTATTTTGATGGGCCCGTGTGTCATTTTCAATTGGACAATTGATTTTCCAAAAGATTATTCTTTCATTTCTCTGCAAGTGCCAAACGAAGAACCATTTTTATCGGTTGAATTTTTCTAAAGCCAGGGCTCCTGTGCATCCTGGAAAACTCGAACTTTGAACAATCAAGAAAATTTACCAGTCGGCAAGGTCCACTGGCCAAAGGTCAACCATGCCAAAAGACATTGAAAATAGCACATAAATAATGACTTGGACACAGGATTACCCAGGTATTGTTTTTAAACTAACTAATAATTGTGTTTATTGGATCACGTAGGCCAATAAACACCTATTTACAGAAATGGGCAAACGCCACTATGCACTTAAGGACAGCAGCATAATTTAACTAACCGCTATAATAAGATGAACAAATGGGCGAGCGATGAACAATTGAACTGTGGAGTAATCAGCTGCTGAGTGATAATCGAAACTGAGATGCAATGAAAATGCAGCTGCCAATAGTATGGCATTTTAACAGCAAGCACATGAACTAATTTTGACTTGATGAAATCACATTGCGACGAATGGATGCACAAGACTTACCTAATAGACGAAGACTGGAACAACTGATCCAAATGGCAGTATGATGCAGAATCAATCTCAGAGTGAGACTAAAGAGAAACTTAAACACAAACTGGCGTTTTGGTCACCTCTCAGTTACTTGTCCACTTTTGCTGATTGATCCAAATATTTGCCTGAACTTGCCCAAATATTTGCCTGAACTTGCCCAAATATTTGCCTGAACTTGCAAGATACATGGGAACAATTATTGCAGTAAGAAAGGTCAGTTTGGGTTATCCCCTATCTGGGTTTGTAAATTACCCTGTCACGTCCATTTCTCTTCCCCCCTTTAAGTACATGACCCAAAATCTATGTCCCGTACAATTGCTTTGATTGTCACCATCACTGTTTTCATTTTTCTTCTTCTGTGCGGTGAAACTTTCAGCCATGTCACATCTCATATTCAAGAGGATCAGACACAGGTGGTGTCAGGTGGCTCCCAGTGTGACGACTCTGTTCACAACGATGTTCACGGCACCAGCTCTCAGCAGCATCATTCAGAAGATTCATTTCCGGCCGTAGCGATTTCCTCCTCCGCCAGTGACAACATCTGCATGGACGAGAATAAAGATGATGTTAATGCATCACGGAGTGCAGCTGGGGCTTCATTCGATTCAAGTTCGCTTTCAGGAGTGACGATGTGCTCTGAGAGCATAATGGGTGACAAGAATCACCACTGTGCAAATGAATCCGGTAGTGACAATCAGTGTCCCACATTTTTCGGATTTGTCAGATCAGGTTGCTTGCTCTGTTGGTAGTCAAGATCCAGTAGAATCTGCAGCTGAGATGAATGGATCCAGTTGCGTCGAAATGACTCCAGTGCAACTCCAGTCCACCACCTCGAACAGTACGGTTTACTCTCTCACGTTAGAGACACCCTTAACATCAGGATCTGAAAGCATTTTTCAACAGTCACACGCACCTAAATTCATCGAGAACCGTGTGCCGCCAGCAGCCGAAGCCATAAAGTCACCTCATAAGGCAGAGAAGGCGACTCTCTTTGCAGGGACACAGGGTCGTTTTGCTCTGCGAGAGAAGTTGTGGATGGAAATTATGAGGCAGAAACAGTTGAGGAGGTCACAAAAGGAACAGGAAGAACTGAAGCGGAAGGGCGAAGAGGCTTCACAAGGCATGAATGAAACTTTGTTTTTCAGAATTATTTCTAATTGTTTTTTTTTATAGAAAAGTATGCATCTTAAAATGACCATGGGACACTTTATGCTGTCCCGTCGCGGCAGATTTAATGTACTCATACATGTGTTTTTCCCATTTAGCTGTTGCCTCCGAAACATTTTTTTCTTTTTACCTACTGAAATTAAATCAGGCGACATCACTCGCTGATGTCGCCTGACGAAGCCCTACGTTTGCGAGGGCGAAACGTCGTGCAGCTCAACGACTCAACGAACGGTTCGGCTGTTAGTAACTTTTTCAATTAGGCCTATATTCTGTGAAAAATCTTTCCGAACATCACTGCTGATATACTATGTGATTCAGAAATGGTGGACAAAACTTTGCCCAAACATTCCTCTGTTAATTCTGAACAAAAAAGTCTCAATGAACCAATGTCCGCAAATGCACCGTTGGCCGTTAAAAGGGGTTTCTTTGGTTGTCATCTAGCGTACGTTCACTTTTCCAAATGCACTTGCGGACGATCTGAGCATCCTAAATGTGTCAAACTTGCCAGCTGGGACTCTAGGTAGGTATCAAGCGCATTGCTTCACATTCCAAAACTTTGCCCACAGGAACAGGTGGTCTTTGTCCACTGTTTCTAAACCGGTATTTCACCAGTTGAATGCATTTATGAATGAATATCTGATGAATGCATTTATGAATGAATGAATACATTTAATTTTTGAATTCATTAAAAAGGTGATGATGGAGTTGATAAAGTAGCTCAGGAGGAAGAGGTGGAAGAGGAACTGTCGAGTGAGGATGAGGAATCAGGTGATGAGGGGGATGGAGAGGGTGAGATTGATTCAGAAGAAGAGAGGGAACTCGATGAGGAAGGATTGGACGAATATTTGGTGAGGGATAAGTCCGGGTCGAAACAGGTACAACGCAACCCTTACGTGGACCAAGAGGCTGAGGTTGACGGCGATGAATCTGATGGCGTTGATGATGTCGAGGATGTCGACATCGATTCGGATGACTGCGGTTCCCGACCAGCTCCCACGGAAGCCAAACTTCTCTCTGCTTCCAACAAGGATAATTCTCTTGCCGACATCAGCATTGGTTGGTCTCATCTTACCCCCACTGAGCCTATTTTTCTTTCACCTTTCGGCACATACACATTTCATTTTGCTTTGACTTTTTAGCCATTTTATTCAGCATGATCGTTCTGCGTTTAATTAAACCTGAGAAGACATGATGGAACAGGATGACTGTCCAGTCCATTTGTTGAAGGTCGGTCCTGTGCGAAGATGCACTGATCCGGTGCCATAACGTAGAAGTTCTTTGGCAGAGCAGAATAATCACTGCGAAATAAATATTGCCTTGATGTGAGCTGAGGTGACTGAGACATCTCAGCGCCAGAGACTCAGGCCTCTGAAACTGATTTTTTGCTCGTCTTCCGCAATTTTTTCAATGAAAAGACGATATTGAGAACCACCTTTTCTGATATTCCCGGTCGTGGTGAGAGAGTGAAGTTGTCAGCGATACCCTTCCTCGTTGTCGGATGTTAACTTTGTATTCACAAGCTGTTTCAAAAGGTGCATCTTTTGCGATGAGGCACTGTTATCAACTAAATTACCTGAAACGCCGTCACTCTGAAATGTCTTGTGGCTCAAAAGTGGCAGCTTGTGGTTTGACCCATGGAGACTGAAGGGTGTGACCTTTAACACGATCTATGTTCGTTGCTCGCGAAGTTTCAACACTGGTGCATGTATGGTTTTGTCATAAAAACTACTTTGAAACTGGCAAATATGGACTCAACAAAAGTTTTCACGTGGGTCTGTGAGAGTGTAACAAGTGGCTATGCACACTTACCCCGAGAAGAAGGGGTCCGCCATGGCGTTAATTCGAGGTTACAGGTGTAATTTTTAGCATTGAAGTAAAGGGAGAAAATTACACCCGCAACCTCGGATTAGCGCTATTTCGGAGCATTTTTCTCTGGGGTTAGTTTTCTGGCCTATCTGGTAACACCGCGTGTGTAACTGTTGTAAAATTGGAGTGTAAATGGTTGGTTTCCTCACAGTCAAGTCGTGATAGCCTCATGTGTTCATCCTTGCGAAACGTGTTGAGATTGTGCGCCTCAACAAAGATGAACACTGGTTGCAGTGTGCATTTTCCGAAACCAGTCGAGATGGTCGGTGTTCTGAAATCGATTGTTAGCCCAGCTTGGCTGATTGGAAAATGGTTGAAATATTTTCTATTTTTTTTTTCAGAGCATGGCAGGTCTGAGTTTGATGTTCCGTTGCCTCAACTGAAGAAGAGCAAGACAATGGAAGATATTTTCCAGTCGCAAGACGATACCATCTTTGCTGAACATACTGCTGACAGTTCAGGTTTGATGTCGGTGATTTTTTCAGAGTATTTGCGTTGAAAAATGTGAACTTTCGGTCTTTGCACTTTTTCAGTCTTTGAGCTAAAAAAATGTGGAGTTTTACGGCCGTATGCACCAAAGCCACTAACCCTAACCCAAAGCTTGAAAAAAGTCAATTCCATGTTCAGATGCACCTTTCTCAACGATGGAAAAGGAAGACTGCAGTGCATAGAAATCAAATTTTCCAACAGATTTCTACAAAAAAATTAATGTCACGAATTCTGTTGGAAAAATTTGATTTCTACGCACAACAGTATTCCTTTTCCATCGTTGAGAAAGGTGCATCTGAATGTGGAATTTACTTTTTCAAGCTTAGGGTTAGGGTTAGTGGCTTTGGTGCATACGGCCGTTAGTCTTTGCGCTGAAAAACATGGGGTTTTAGTCCTTGCACTGGTAATCGTAGACTTTCAGTCTTTGAGCTGAAAAATGTGGAGTTTGTCTTTGCACTTAAATACTTAGACTTTCAGATTTCTGACTTTGCATTGAAAAAAGTGGACTTTCAGTATTTGCACTGAAAAATGCCGTGTTTAAGCACTGACAAATGTGGATTTTTCAGCAAACCACGGAATGAGCAGACCTTGGCAAACGGGGGGTTAAGGATAAGATTACCAACTGATTTAAGGTCCCAGCTGGAGTGTAGGCCCATTATCATTGCAATCCAATGTCTGCATCATTTCAGACGAAGAGTGTTCTGCTTCCGAAGGCAACACGTATGGTGACTGCTTGACAGGAAAGAGCATTGCACCATCGATGTTGACAGTCCATCAACATGAAAACACATGTGACGATACCTTTGATTGCAGTGTTCCCGCGACGGGTGTGGATTGTGGCCAAACAACGTGCACCAACATGATTGGTTCAACTGATTCTGTTATTTCAAATGTAAGTCAATCTTACCATGATTCTTCTGTGGATGTGATTGCATTCGCAATTGCAGGGTTGCCAGTGACCTGGAAAAGTCAGGGAATTTGAAAAAAGAACCTGGAAAAGTCAGGGAATTTGAAAAAAGAACGTGGAAACCCTGGAAAAGTCAGGGATTTCAAGGGCTTTTGCTGCCAAGCCTGTAAAAGTCAGGGAAATCGAAATGTCAAAAGGGATTTTTCCAATCACATTACTCAATTTGAGCCTCTGTTTTGGAACATTCGAGCCATTTTTTGTCAAAAATGCTTTTTGCTTCTTTTTCAAAATGAATGTTTTTCATCAAGCTGTGGAATTTTTGTCATTCTTTCAGGAAAATCCTGAAAATTGACAGTTTTATGAGACATTGGGCCAGAAAAAAGGGGCTGGAATTTCCTGGCAACGGACCTGGAAGAGTCAGGGAATTGAGATCTTGGATATGGCTGGCAACCCTGTTCTTATTGATCACCTGTCGTTAATAACTGCTTTGGAAAAAACTAACTTGTAATTTATGCACTTTTGTCAAATGAACTTCTTGGCATGCTGTTATTTTGGCTTGATAGTTCCTGTCTGAGCATAGATTCTTGTGGA
>JASGXE010016777.1:0-10255 GCA_030068105.1 Sinentomon sp. SZTP_YWyxl
CCGAAGTTGTGTAAGAATAAATTATGGCTGCTGAACCATACCCACTCACAGGCAGCGCATTCCAATCACCCTGTCATTGAGATGCAGGCACTTTCTCGTTAGACATCTGTCATTTCCGATGAAAACAATAAAAACACATTTTTTTTCTCGCGCTGAACATCATTGAAAACAAAAAATATCCCGACGCGTTTGTTGTCGACCATCCCCAACGTCAGCCTCATCTAAAAATAGGTGTGATTATCGTTTCCATTTTCGCCGAACACCCTTTGTATGAATGCTCTCTACACGCATTGAATGCTTTCTCCATGAAGAAGCCTATTGTGGTTGGGAGTCGCTGTCTGCTTTAACATTTGATGCAATCGGTCCATTGTTCCAAAATTTCCTATGAACAGGGTTCCCACAGTCAGGGAAAGTCAGGGAATCACTTCAAAGGTCAGGGAAAGTCAGGGAAATGACCGAAAATATGCGAAAAGTCAGGGAAAATAGCAAAGGTTCATATGGATCATCAGGATCCTGCGAGCCTGAAAATGATCTAGAAATGAAATTTTGAGGCCAAAATGAACACTTAAATTTGTAAATTTCTTCCTGCCTCAGACACCGTGACGCCTGCGGTGGGCTTTGAAGCAACACTTCATTTTGGTATTTTGGAAGCTACATTTTCCTTCAGTTTGGTCAGGAAATGGCTCGGCAAAGGTCAGGGAAAGTCAGGGAAATGGATTGACAAAAGTCAGGGAAACGAAAACTCAAAAAGTTGTGGGAACCCTGAATGAATCTTGTTTTAGATCTTTCTCGTTCTCTTCAGTCAGTTGTTGTTCCAGTCAGAGGGAAAAGGCTCAGGGTGTTAAAGTTTTGCTCGCTTTTTGCAAATAGATTTTAGGTATCCCTCATCAATGTACACTGTGCAGTAAGCCAGGGACCTTATTCAAATCAACCTGCTAAGCTCAGTAGCTGCTAAAGTCCTGCTATCGACCTGCTAAGTTTCATTTTCTTTATTCAAATCAACCTGCTAAATTAGCAGGACGATGGCAGGAGTTTAGCAGCATCTCAGACTTTGCAGGAAGTTTGCAGCACCTCCAATCTGACCAATGTAAAAAAGTTAGAGGTGCTTTGGACCGCCTCTAAAGTCCTGCTAAGTCCTTTCGTTCACAAATCGAAAGAATTTCACGTGGCTCTTTCTAGTTTTTCTGCGAGTATTTTTTCAATTTTACCATTGGATGAGCTTTCTTTTTTTGCATTGAACATGCATGATTTGCTCTGCAATATATTTTTTATTTTTGGTTTTCATTCCAATGGTGTTTCGTGGGATTCTCTCTGTTCCGTGTTCAAAATCAGTTTTTGGTTTTTCGGGTGTTCAAAATGAAGAACACAATACGGCCCCTCAAGATCCTGAAAGTTCACTTGTGAAGTGTCAAACAACGCTTGCAGCATGCAAGCGCTGTTATGATTTGTCCCTGCTTGCAGCATGGAAATCTGTTGGAAACATGACGTTAAAGTCCAACGAGGCAGCATCATTCTTATAGTTAATTGGGAAAAAGCGATAAGAGAGGCTTGATGCGTGATTCACTGCTGATCACCACCTGATAACTTCAATGCAAGTGTGTGATAGTTAAGGGCAACTGTATGGAGCAGTAACATTCTGTTGCCCTGTCTGGGACTTCCAGCATTTTTGCTGAATGAACTACAATTATTATTGTACCTTTGAACAAAATGCAGATGTGCCTCGATGATTTGTAAGAGAGGCCACAAAACATAAACAAAATGAAGAAAAACAGCACTGAAAGTTTGAGATGAGCTTTGAGTAACATTTTGAATGATGATTTGCATTCATTTTTCAGCAACCTGGGGGGGGGGGTCATGATCTCGAAACGAGACTTGGGCCACAAATTGAGCACATTTGAAGTGATGGAAAAGACATTTTTTATTGCCTCCCTCCCTGGGTTTGGCAGTTGTATTTTTGAACCATAGGGCACCAGCCCCGGTGAGATGGTTAAGGCAAACGACAATTTTGGTGCCAGGATGAGGAAAGCAACGTCCGATTTTAAATTGCCCCCGCAAATGAATTGTTGGATAAATAAGGTGAGGCCATTTTCCATAATTTGGCTCGAAAGTGTGCATTCCGAGGAACCGACGATGGGGGGGGGGTCATGATCTCGAAACGAGACTTGGGCCACAAATTGAGCACATTTGAAGTGATGGAAAAGACATTTTTTATTGCCTCCCTCCCTGGGTTTGGCAGTTGTATTTTTGAACCATAGGGCACCAGCCCCGGTGAGATGGTTAAGGCAAACGACAATTTTGGTGCCAGGATGAGGAAAGCAACGTCCGATTTTAAATTGCCCCCGCAAATGAATTGTTGGATAAATAAGGTGAGGCCATTTTCCATAATTTGGCTCGAAAGTGTGCATTCCGAGGAACCGACGAATTTTGTGACAAATATGATTTGCACCTGCTGAACACTAAAGAGACCTGTAAATATTGTACAGTTGCGAGAAAATTACTCGTGCCATAAGTACATGCCGGTTTATTGGTCTTTCAAAGAAAACTTGGATCGTTGTGTTGATTTCAGAATCAAGAATTCGGATTTTGTTGCACGGAAATTGGTGTGACTAAAACGCTGAACCTGCTCGTCTTGTTTGTCCTGCTGAAAACCTGCTTTTCCTGCTGGTAATGGTGAAATAGGTTAGTTTATTGTTACATTACGTTATCCTAACCAAAACTAACCTCACCTAACCCTGACCTGGCCATTCAAGACAGGACAAGCAAGACAAGCAGGTTCAGCGTTTTAGTCACTTCCCACGGAAATATGTGTCAAATCGTTGCTGCAATGCCAATTTCAATGGGATTGAGATTTTCCCGAAAATTCGAGAGAAAAGCCACCATATGTGGTTTCACCACTGTACACTTCCCTAAATTGCCAATTTGCATTTTTCTTGCAGATGGCTTCTGTGTGCAAAATTTGTGCAGGTAATAGAAAACTCGTCAAATAAAGTGTTTTACGGGCAACATAACAGGTGCACAAAGTTATGCATCCAACAGGTGCAGTGGTGCATATGGAAATCAGGGTTTCCACAATCGGGCGAGGTCAGGGAGTCACATCAAAAGTCAGGGAAAATCAGGAATTGCAAGGATTCCCGTGAGCCTGAAAATGATAGAGAAACAAAATTTAGGCTAAAATGAACACTCAAATTTCTTCTTCTGGGGGACTCCATCCTCCAGACCCCCTGCCAGAGGTTCCGCCCACTGGAACCTCACTGGGGCTCTGGCCCAGACCCCCTAAGGACTGCGGCAGCTTTTGACATCATTGACAGCGAAACTAAACTTTGGTCAGGCAGAGAAATGGATCGGCAAAGGTCAGGGAAAGGATGGGAAATGGAGTGGCAAAAATCAGGGAAAGAAATTCCAAAAAGTTGTGGGAACCCTGGGAAATGTAAAATAATACCACAAAAATGGGCACCAAAGATGACTCGTTTGTTTTTTCATTCCTGCAGATTTTCTAAAATACCACTTACCTAAGTGGCCAAGTAAGCAAGACTACTTGCTCTCTTCTGAATGTAACATGATGTAAACAGATGTAAAAGGTTTTCTTGATACTCCCCTTTGACCCAAGATATTCCATAGTCCTTTTCTTCCGTCTTAGACGATGACGTACGTTTGGACTGCTAACTGCAGTCTCTCAGATCAAGCAAATCAAAATTGGTGGGGGGCCGTGGGTGCAATAGCCCCCCACTCTCGCTCCCTCTCCGCAACAAGTTTCACAAAGTTATGCGTCAAGACCTCGCGGAAAGCTGACAACATCGGAATAACCTATGCTGTACTTATGGTGATTTTTGCACACCAACATTCGTCATCCAGAAACACGTGACCATGGCAAATAACCCTTTCGGCGGAGAGATCATGACGGGGGTAACGCTAACTCCGAGCTGCGAGGTAAATTTTTGCCATCTGCTCCAATGGAAAAAATTTACCTCGCAGCTCGGAGTTAGCGTTACCCCCGTGATGATCTCTCCGCCGTTTGTGGCCGGGAATGTGAGGCTTTTATTCTGGTTTCATGTCAGGAAGAGAGACTTTACTGTTGCATTAAGTGCATTTAGCCTCTTCAGACTGTTTTGTGAGCTGTTTTTTTTGTGTGATAACAGGTTCAAAATTTTACTTTGAATTTGGGCTCAAACAATTTGATTTTTATGTTAACAAGTGGATTGTAAGGACGAGAGTTTCAGGCCATGGTTGAGCCATCAGTGTTGAATGTCCTCCACGGAATGTTCAATGATGTGCAGGTGTTGCTTGAAGCTGGAGGTGATACGTCTGCAATGTGCAAATTGAAAAAGCTGCTTCTCGAGATGGAGGACATCATCATGCCGGTATTTGCCAGGACGGATGGCGATTGTCTTCAGGCCAGGGCAATCATTGCACTGATCTATTCCATCCTGGGAGGAATTCACATGCGCGAGGGTGATTTGGGAGCCGCAAGGAACTATTTCCAGAATGGTTTGGAGGAAATAGGAAATGATTCTTTGGAGCCATTCTTCATTTATATTTACATTGAATGTGAGCGTCAACTTGGAACTGTGTTGTCAAAGCAGGGCAAGAATGAGGAGGCGGAGAGGTGAGGGTGATGTTGTCATTGCTGTGTTGCCTGATTTTGTCTTGTGCAGAATTAATTTGTGGACTGCCCACTTCCGAGATGCGGGTGCCCAAGGTCCACAAAGTGTGGTTTGTTGGGGTCTATTTGGAGCTGATAAGAGTATCAGTGCAGCTGCCAATTTTGTGACTGGGTTCTTCTGAGCAATTCCTGATCAAATTGTTCTCAGATGCTAAAAGGACCATAGTCCATAATCAGCCCCAAATGTCCCCCGAAAAGTGGATTTGGAAGCCCATCAGCTAGACACCCCATTGCAACTCACCCTCAGGTTCAACTAACTAGCCAATAATTCGATGAATGGATTTGTGTTGTGAAAATTTCATTTCTATGCACATCGCTTTTTCCTTTTCCATTGTTGCATTGAAAGATGCATCCGTCTATTGAGTTGAGCCTGAGGGTGAGTTGCAGCGGGGAATGCGGCCTCATATCTCAGAAATATGGGTTTGCACATTTTGTCGCCATTCGATTTGTCCAAACAGCGACATGGATATTCAGTGTTTGGACATGTGTAATCATTTCGCTGCTGACATTTTTGCATGTTTGGTTGAATTTGTATGACAAGGTTGTGAAGCCCAATCATATATCTTGCTTTGTTTATTTGCTCCGGACTTTTTCCTGGCAAATTAATTGTCAAAATTATATTTATGATGTTGTGGAACAACAACCAACACAGGTAGGGTTGGAACCTGAAAATATTAGGGAATTTTTCATCAATTTTGCTTGGCAGTCTAGAAAAAATCGCAAAAGAAGAAAAAATTTGCAGAAGTTGATAAAAAAATATGTAAACAATGCTCATATTTGGAATGTGTCGCACATTCTTGGCACCTAATCATTTTTCTGCATCGCCACTTCCCCTTCAAGTTTTTAGGGCCAAAAATAGGTGCAACGGAACAGTGTAGAAGTGCAGGCATTCGCTTTTCTGGACATCAAGTTGAACTCAATTTTATAAAAATTAAGCTTTACACTGGGGTGCGAATCTGTCGTTTGATGTATCTAAGGCATCTTTCAAGGAATTTTGCTGAAATTTGACGACCAGGACCAATTTTTCATGCCGAAAAATGACAGTCAGATCTGTGACATGTTTTGTGGTGGCAGAAAAATGCACCCATTCCTGTGTTTTATCCATTTGACTGTTGCCTACAAATTTTTTTTTTATTTATTTTCACTCTCATGCAGGCGGTAGAAATTAAAGCGTCAGATTGCAACAGGACTTTTTTTTCTTTCTTTTTCTCTTATGCAGGTGGTGGAAATTAAAGCATCAGATTGCAACAGGACTTTTTTTTTTCTTTCTTTTTCTCTTATGCAGGCGGTAGAAATTAAAGCGTCAGATTGCAACATGACTTTTTTTGGTAACAGTTCGGAATACCTGCCGACATTGAACTGAACGAGTTATCACCATTGCTCTCTGATATACTAAAAGCTAACTAAACCTAACCTAACCTGACCTAACCCAACCTAACCTGTCCTAACACACCTATCCTAACCTATCCTACCCTACCTACATCGTCCTCATCTTCCTATCCTATTTTGACCACTTGAGCGTGTGTTAAAACTCGTCCAGTTCAGCTTTTTTCAGATGTCGGCAGGTATTCCGAACTGCAACCCTTTTTTTTTCTTTCTTTTTCTCTTATGCAGGCGGTAGAAATTAAAGCGTCAGATTGCAACAGGATTTTTTTTTTCTTTCTTTTTCTCTTATGCAGGCGGTAGAAATTAAAGTGTCAGATTGCAACAGGACTTTTTTTTTCTTTCTTTTTCTCTTATGCAGGTGGTAGAAATTAAAGCGTCAGATTGCAACAGGCTTTTTTCTACAGGTGTCAGATTTTGACCTCGCTTATCAAAGAGGATCTTTAATTTCAGTGGCATGGATTTTTTAGCTAAAATCTAAACCTGTTGCAAAGTCCTGATAATTTGGTTGCTCTACGTTGATTTTGACACGTTGATTAGCAGTCAAAGCACCTAGATAAAAATGCAAGTAGCAATGAATGGAACATTGCCAGGAGGTTGAAAAAGAAATACAAATTAGATGCAAGTTAAATTTCTCTGACAAAAGCCAACAAGAACAGCAGCTCCTAGACCTACCTAAATCTCGTGGATTTTTTGCGATGCCAAAGGATGCCAACTGAAAAGAATGGAGAATTGAAAGCAAACAAATGCCTGAAGCGGCAGAGGGAAAAAAAGAACGAAACATGGAAGTCTGGATGACTTCCGCAATTAGAGTCTCGATGAGGTTCCCAGTAGGCTTGCTACGAGGGTCATCCAAAAAGTTCCTGCAACACCGTCGTGAAAACTATACAAACAAAGGTTCATCATTCTTTCCATCATGTGCCTTCAATGTTATCCTCCTTCAACACAATGACATGTTTGCATCGGTTATTATGCTGTCCGATGTTCCGGTACAGGGTGTCCCGATTTATCCTTCTTGTTCCATCATCCACAGCTGTGCTGAGCTCTTTTGGACTACCGAATGACTGCCCAGGGACGAGAAACATGAGCACCGAGAACACGTGGAATTCAGGGGGGTTCATTTCGGCTGGATGATGCTAAATTTTCCACTCCCGCTTTGTCAGAAGAACAATTGAAGCGGTTAAATTGTGATGACAAGCATTGGCATGGAGAATGATGGGCCAGGCAATCAGAAACTCGGGTGACTGGACAGCTCTCACTGAAAGCAGGGATCAGCACACCCCGAAGAATGGTTGCTTGAAGTCCTGCATTATTATCTGGTTTTAGGAACATCATATAGGTTGTTAAAAGATAAAAAAAAATCTGTGCAAAGGTCGTCGTTAGTTTCACTCTGTTCGTTTGTGTCCGAATTTCTCGCAGCCTTCGCAGGGATCATTCTTAATGCTCCACCTTCCTTCTGCCATGCATTTCATCCATTCTGCCACACACGATAAGAAAGGGCACTCTCACTACATGCCCCCACAAAGGCTTCATGCACTTCCCGAGCTGTTTTCCCTCTGACAGATTCAATCTTAATGTGTCGACCTTGCTCAACTGTTGTAAAACTCTGGCCATGGCATCAATCCAAGGTCTGTCAATTTGCAATTTTCTGGGCACCAAAGCATAGAATACCTCACAAAAACACACCGATGGAAAGAACAAGAATGGGGTTACATGAAAACAATAAAGAAAGCAAACTCTGGCTTCGCAGAAAAAAATTAAGCAGGTGTTGCAGGAACTTTTTGGATGACCCTCGTATTTACCATGGCTTTGTGCAGAAAACAGCTTAAATCTCCGAATGGTTCAATAGATGACGTTTAATTCTGATTATGAACTGATGAAGAGAGAGAGAGAATTACGCAATTCCAATGGGAGTGAATTCCAAATTGGTGCAACCTGAAATGCAAAACTATGTGTACCAAAGTCTGTTCTCACCCGTGGCGGTCTAAAGATGTTGTATGGCTGATTTAATCTTGTATTCCTATTACTGGGGTTAGAAAGCACCACCAGTTCAAGATTCGTAATGTGGTGAAATTCTTTGAATGCATAGATCAAGTACTGATACTTGACAATCTGGAAAATGTTCAACAATTGATGCTTGATCATGAATTGAGCTCTGGGAGCATTAAATCCCAAATTACCAACGATCCTGATTGCACGATTCTGGATCAACAATATTTTCTTCAAAGTTGAGTGATAACAAGAGCCCCACACTGCTGCGCAGTAATAAAGATGTGACTCAAAGTATGCATGATGCAAATGTTAAAGAAGGTAGCAATCGAAAACTTTGCGAGCTTGAGACAAAAAGGACAAACCAGAACGTACAGAACATTGCAAAAAACCTGTTACATATACAGGGGGGGGGGGGTGGGAGATGATGATTTCCATTTGCAAAATACTTGTTACGCATATGGAGACGTAATGGAAGCAGTGTTGCCAGAGAGTGTTTTTTTGTTTTTTTATTGTTTTTTTTTTCAAAATCAGAAAAAGTGTTTTTTTCTGTAGTTTTTTTGGGAAAAGTGTGTTTTTTGTTTTTTTTCTCATTTGGAAATATCTTGGCATCACTTTTTGTGTTTTTGTTTTTTTTTTATTTTCCAATGATGAAACTGAGGAAATATCGTGGTAATAAATTGTTTGTCTGAAAATGATCAATTCAGTTTCTGCATGCAAAATTTGGAAGCTGATTTGGTGTTTCTTCCCGTGGTGGTGTCGTGCCATGTTCATTTGGTGTCGTGCCCTCCACAACAATAAACTATTTTAAAAGGAGTTTAGGATTTTTTTTTCAAGGTTGCTCATGTCTTGTCGCAAAAAAATTTTGAATGGGAGAAGGACATGGATGCTAATGGAGATGATTTTGAAATGTGGCGTGCCAAAAAAGCCCCTCCTCCCTTCAGAACCTTTGCCCCCAAGTCTCAGACGCAACCTCAGCCCCCTTTTATCCCGCTGCAGGACTTCACACCCATCGATGACGACGATGTCGTGTCAGCCCCTTAAGAACTTTTGAACCCAAGTCTGACACACATCCCCAAAAATCCAGCTAGCCTATAGCTACTTTGGTCTTCCTCTTGCTTTTTTTTCGTTTGGTGGAAGTGGCTCGCGACCAAATAATTGATTATGTGAGAGTGATCGGATTTTTGCCCTGCTCTACCAAATTCAACTGCAGAAACTCCAGACAAGAAAATGCTGTTTCAAAGTGCCCTGACGTGCCACCTGGAGACCCCTAATTTTTGAAAAACCTTTAGCTTTTGGGGGACGCTGTCCCCCAAACCCCCTGCCAGGGGCTCTGCCCCCTGGACCCCCGCTGGGGGGCATCTGCCCCCCAGACCCCCCTATGCTGGGGGGCTGCCGCCCCCCAGACCCCCCGCACCCGTCACGTAATATCACCCCTCCCAGACAGTCCGCTTTTTTATGTTTTTTCTTTGGCGGATTCATGTTTTTTTTTAGAAATGTGCTCTGGCAACACTGAATGGAAGAAGGTGATTTCCGTTTGCAAAATACTTGCAACACATATTGACCGCATAGTGATTCTTGTTCGCTGGTTGTCCCATCTAAGCCAATGTGTGTTACAAGTATTTTGCAAAAGGAAATCACCTTCTTCCATTACGTCTCCATATGTGTAACAAGTAGGTATTTTGCAAATGGAAATCATCATCTCCCATTCCTCCTGTATGTAACAGGTTTTTTGCAACGTACTGTATATGCAATTTATCGGTCCTGTGGGTCCATCTGCCTTTGAGACCAAAGCTGTTACCGTCTAAAAAGGAATTTCCCTCACACATTCAATCAAGATTCAAACTCTGATCATGTTTGCACAAAAAGCCTTGCAGTATCCAGACCTGCAGGCTTTTCTGTTGGTTTTTTTCTTTTCTTTCAGAGCAGATTTTACCGGAAGGCTGAATCTGCCTATCTTGCTTACTGCAGCTCCAAAGATGGGAACACACAAATTAGTGTTCCGCACTTTGGTGGGGACCTCTTTCGGGAATCATTTCCTGGCTCGCCTCCAGCGAAAAGCATGAACCAGCTTCACTGTCTCTATGCAATTGTGGCCCACAATCTTTCGCTGTGTCTTTCGGAGTTACACAGCTCTTCGTTAGACGAGGAGGTCGCTCGGTACCGTTGGCTGGCGTTGAAGTACTGGCTGAAGTTTGGCACCGATTTTGATTTTCTGTGCTT
>JASGXE010016778.1:0-19191 GCA_030068105.1 Sinentomon sp. SZTP_YWyxl
GTTTTTTCCCAGAGATCCAATTTTCTTCAAATTGTATTTTTTTCTGTCTCAAAATCTCTCCAATTTTCAACATTTTCTGACCTGGCGTTTTCTTGCTGTTGAGGAATTCGGTTTCTCATTTTGCCTGAAGTACCAGAGAAAACCCAAATTGGACTTCAGGAGCAACGAGACCTTTCATGCTTGGTGAGGCCTGCATTATCAGGCCAGTACGAAACATTGGAGATAGAAAACTGCAAGAAAACTCCAAGACCTGGGACAAAAATGCAAGAATCTGGAGAAAAATGCAAAAAAGTACGACAAAACCGATGGAATTTTTGCACTGGTCGCATGCAAAACCTTCCAGCCTATCATGGGTATCAGTTTTCTGGGGCAGGATGGAAGAGAAATGCCACTCTTTTTGGGTAGGTCATGAAGCACATGTTTGCACCTGAAATAGCAGAACAGCTTGGAAGATAGACTTTTCTGCATTTTCCATGTTTATCCCTCCCAAGAGGTGTTCCCATGATTTGGAAAATTCCACCAATTGCCCATCACACCTTTCTTTTCAACCATCTTTTTTTTTCTTTTCAGAAAGGTTGATGAAGCCACTTTCAAATTATGGAATCACCTGGTAAATTTTCAGTTGATCTTTCCAAATTCCATCTTTACTTCGTAAACCAAATGTAGGATGTGGATAGCAAGGCGTGGAAATTTAGAGATTGCTTGTTCTCGAAAAAGGATTCACTTCACGCTATTTCGATCTCCGATCCTGACTTTGGAGTAGTTCGTCAACGACGGCGCAATACACCCGAAAGTCTGTCATACCTCAAAATGATATGGAGATCTGAAAAGCGTCAAGTTATTCATTTTTATCTTCTGTAGGATGGGGATTCTGGGGATGGTTGAAGTTATGTTCAATCCTGGTAATCTCATTGTGCACAAGACGAATTTTGTCATAATGGTGGTGCTGCAAACCAGCGGCGTAGCTTGGAATTGCGGGGCCCCTCCGCGAACTAGTTGTGCGCAGTCCCTAAAATTACAAGTGAAATTCTGTGAATAGTGCAATGATGCCCATGATGTACGGAGTACCTCTGGGGAAGAGCCGGAATTGCACTCTTCCTTTCCTGTGCCAAATCCAAAGAACAATGATCATCGACGCTACAAAGTGAAATGATGACGAATTTGATGTTTGGGGATATCTCTTCTTCCCGTTTTTGCAGAAGGAAAATGATTGGTTTGGCGGTTCACGTGTTTCTGGCAGTTCGCGATGAAGTTTGCCAAAAGGCAACAAGAGTCAATGATCTCAATAATCTCACAAAAATATTTGCCTTGTTTTTCCTTTTCTTGATGTTTTGAGCCTCACAATCATTTTTCTCTGTTTTGGTGCCGTTTTTTGACGCCCACCCGCGCCGCGGGCCCTGCGGTCCCAATCGCTACGCCACTGCTGCAAACTCCAGTTTCGTTTGACCCCGCCTTGAGACTGGTCATCAGACATCAGTGATGCGGAACACCCAGGAACACTCTTCCCAACCCTGTGTCGTTAAAGAGGATTCCCAGCCATTTTGAAAAACCATTTTCAAGGGTTTTCCCAAGGTTTTTCAGTGATTTCTTAAGTGATAGAAAATGGATGCTCCCATGGGCACCCCAATGGCCGTATGCAACAAAAGTGGGGTTGGGTTGGCTGGCACTTCATCAGGATTCCAATCGTCTGAGCTCCTTGTGGGGGGTTTGGGTGACGGAGTGCCCCAAAAGTATGCCCAACAAGAGCAGGTTCTCAGAATGAATGCAAAATAGCAGGTTCTGAGAAGGCAGTACAGCCAAACCGTTCATAAAGTTTGAGATGCACGACATTTTGCCCCCGCCAACGTGGGGCTTCCTCAGGCGACACCAGCAAGTGCACGCTATGTTCCGTGAGTTTTAAAGATGGCAATTCTCAAGGGTTTTTTCTGAAAAAAAAATCAAATTCAATGATTCAAGGTCCATAATTTAGGAAATCTAGGGTTTTTTCGAGGTCTCAAAGTTCGCCTGGGAACCCTGTTTGATACTCCTTCGTGTTACGTCTGCAGAATTTGCTTTTTTGTATCTTTTCCACAGCATGTCGATGGGATTCCTGGTCGATGAACGTAACCCTGTGGTGTGGAGAGGCCTAATGATCATGAACGCTGTGGAGCAACTGTTGAGGAAAGTTGATTGGGGCAACTTGAAATACCTGGTCGTCGACATGCCACCTGGAACGGGAGACACCCAGCTCTCGATCGTACAGAATGTCCCTGTTTCGGGTGGGTACCTGAATGCAATGTGACGTTTGGAACATTGGCAGTACTTGCATAAACAACTGTTGGCTGTTTGTTGATGGGTAAATCTGCAGAATGGATGACCGATAAGAGATCAGCGTCTTTTCGTAATGTTTTCACATAGGTTTTTTTTTTGGTTTTCACAAAAATGGTTTCACAAATTTATTTTTTTTTTTTTTGAAAATTGTTTTTTTCACACAGGTGTATGATGTGAAATAATTTCACACAGGAAATGTTGTGACTAGAACTTCAGCATTTATTTTGATGATATATGTTTGGGCCTACGATAAATGCAGCAAAAATGTTTTGGCAGTGTCATTGTGTTCCTGTACTCACTAGTTTACAGATTGTTCAGAAAAAACGAAGAAATGGGGCAATGGCAGATTCAGACCTCTGCGGATAAGGTGGAGTCGCACATACCTGGGTCTGGGGCAGAGACTCATGGGGTTCCAAAGCACATAGCCTCTTCATATGGGGTCTGGGGAAAGCAGAAGAAATTTTGAAGACAGAAATCTCAGTTTTGCACATCCAACTATTTTACTACTATCGTTTATTTTTTGAACTTGGTTCCAAATTTTTCAGGTGCTTTGATCGTGACCACTCCACAAGAACTTTCGCTTCTCGATGCGAGAAGGGGCGCAATCATGTTTCAGCGTGTCAAGGTCCCTGTTTTGGGTTTGGTCGAGAACATGAGTGGTTTCATATGTCCAAATTGCAGCCACAAATCGTTCATATTTGGCCAGGGTGGTGCCGATAGACTGGCGAAGGAGCTTGGTAAGATAGGAATTCGCGTCTCTTTTTTAGTTTATTAGTTTTCAAGTGGATCACAACCCAGATTTGGACCATATTTATAGAACCTGAAATCTGTAGAAATAGCGCCACAAGAGAAGATTGAAAACTGTCAAACAGCAGGGGTTGTCAAGTGACTTTTGGGAAACCCTGTATATATTTGTTGAAGAATATTGAATTTGAAATACAGGGTGCACTGCATGTGACTTCTCAGAAGTCATTCGCAGCCCCTGCAAAATTCCATTACTGGAATTTTTGCAATTTTCCTGACTTGAAAAATCCGGACTTTGTAGCTTTGTTTCATCTATGTTTCAAGCCCAAAATGACCTCACTTTGGCTCATATCGTTCAGAAAATGTCTCCAAAAATCACCTACGGAGCTGGATTTTTCAATTTCTGGCCGTATTAGTGCAAAAGCGTAGAGACTTTTGGATGGGTTTGACCTTTGTCTGTCAATTTCTTCGGATGAGCAAAAAATGGACTCAAGAAAATTCTGCACGCTTTTTTTTTTTTTTTTGAAAAGTGTGCCAAATTTCAGCACGCTGGGATGTTTTTGCTCGAGAAATGTTGCAAAAAAGACCACCGGGTGGCAAAAAGTGAAGCGATAGAATAAAGACTTGAAGTGTTTCACATTTTCAGTCCAGAATGGCGATTGTGACAAATCTGCAGAGTAACTTTTTAACCAAGTGGAATTTCTGAAAGAGGCTTGATTAAGTTCTGGATTTTGGAGACATTGGAGCATTATACTGTGTGAAAATATAAAAAAAAAAAGTTTTGAAAAATTCATCTTTTGGAAGGTGTTCCCCCTTGATTTGGACGAAAGTTTGCCACCCCGAAATTGGATCTGAGCTTACTGTTGCACAAAGAAAATAAAACTGAACAAGCCTCGCGAGGGGTGACTCAACAGAGTTGCTTCTCAGTTTCAATTTCGTTTTAGGAAAAGGAAAACTCTCGAGTCGCGACTTCCTGTCGAGTCTCGTTTTGTCAACCCATTGTTTGCACAGTTGTGGTCACATGCTCTTATGTCTGCGACTTGGGCACTGAACGTTGAAACACTGAGGAAAAATACAATTATTCATTTTTAATCTCTGTATTTCTCTGCAGGCCTGGAAGTTATTGGAAACATCCCATTGGATTCAAAAATAATGGAACTCTCTGACTCAGGGAAACCAATTGTCATCTCACAGCCAGACAGTCCACAGGTAAATTTTCGCACAATATGCATGTACTGTATTTGAATTGAATAACAATGTGTCCATGTCCCACTGCCCATGCCAATGATTTGTGTTCTTTTGCACACCCCTGGATTTCAACCATCAATTGATAAAAAATTTTGCCCGGATTATTTCACTTTCACCTATGAACACACAGGTCAACGCATGGCACCACGATCGGGCAACATTGTGAACAATAATGTATCAAATAGGCTGCAACCGTTCGGAAAAATGGCCCCCGCCGATGCACCCCACACCTCTCTCCCCCATCAAACGCAGGCCAACGCATCAACAACCATTCCGGTGCATCTCCACTCTTCAGTCACGGGGTGCAGCAGTGACAGGACCAGTGGTCTGTCTTGAATTTTCTTGATGAAGCCCCACGTTGGCGGGGAGAAACGTTGCCATTTACAACTTTATTCATGAACGGTTAGCGGCCTGTTTGATACTACAGGTGTCAAACATCAACCCTTGACAGTCATACAGGTATCAACCCTTGACACAGTCATTTGGTGAGACAAGGGGCACAGGAGTCACGCGAATCGACCAACACAACCTCGGTGGATAAGGAAAGAAAGATCCACTCTGGAGGGTGGAAACAGGAGGAAATTGCAAGGTTTACTTGGCATTTTTCCAAAATGACTGCCATAAAGTGCATTTTCGAAAACTGGGTTTTTCTTCCGATCCTTCTGCCTATTCGTCGTAAAATGACAGGGTTGAAAGTTTTGGGTTTCAAAAGGCTGCCTTTTTGAATGTTCCTGATATCTGGCTGCTGGACATTTTCCCGGCTACCACAAATCCTAACATAATACGACCTGACCTTGTAAATCCAACCCTGACCCAACCTGAGGCATTTGTCCTGCTGCCAGATGTGCAAAGCAGCCTGGCTCCCAACACCATGTTACCTCACCAATGACATCATCCTTTCATTACGAAAGCTCTCACTCGACCAATATTTTTGCAAGATGGATAGATGTTGTGAAAGATTTTTTCACCAAGATTCACAAGACCATTTCACCAAGATGTGTGAAATCCCAGTGCCCATTTTATCTCAATCCAACCCCACACAGAGAAGAAATACTTAGAATGGCGGGTGGAGCTGTGGGTAGGTAGGTGCCAGGTGGTATCTTGTGGAAAAAGTCGGAGCCACTTTGGACCAGCTCTTCACAACATAGTAGTCACACCCCATCTTCCATCTTTTTGTTACAGGCAAGCAGCTATCGTGATTTGGCGCTGAACGTTTTGAAGAAGCTGAAGGAACAGGGCCCTTCCAGCTAGTGTGTTTAACACAAGCAATGTTCCTTGTGAATAATTTATTATTTAGAATACAGAATTGAGTTCGACAGCAAAAGAACGATTGCTTATTGCACAAGCGTCAAAATGCTTGCAGAGCAAAGAACAGTGTTGGCACAAAATAAAAATCTGTCGCACTAAACAAGTTTGATTTATCGCTGTATTGTTTAAAATAAAATTATTTTTTCCAGTATTTTGTTTGATTGAACTGAAATTTTTAAATCTTTACTGGGCATTTCACAGTATTGGTGCTGTTCGCAAAACATAAAGCATGAAAGTGCCACGCCTTACCGAATGAGTTTGTAATGATGAGCTGCTATGTGTGAAGAATCTAGATAGGAGTGTGTTTTTGTCCCCTTGAATTCAACCAGTTCTTCGGACCAGGTGGCGAAGGGTTCTCTCGGGCAACGTGTTGGTTGGCACTGGGAGGAACATAGGTGACAAATGAAATGGGGGGGGGGGGGGGTAAAAAAGATCACCGGTTCTCTTTTTGATCACTTGTCAAGGGAGCAGAGTGTGCAGAAGAATTAAATCATTTTTATTCACAAAAAAAAAACTTTTGAAAATCAGGAAGATGATAAAATGATATAAATTCAAAATGCAAAAAAAACAGGATCCACATCTTGCAATGAATCACCACAATGAATCAAATGTCACCCTCACTCTTTGGATGACAATATTTGCCAAAGGAGCCCAGGCCATTTTCATTTTGAAAAAGAAAAACCAAGAAAAATGCAAAATCGCTTTTATTGATTTGGTTGCAGTGGGACAAAGAGAGATTGAGATACCACACTACATCACAATGATTGACATTGACATTTGGCATAAAATAATAAGATAACAAAATAAAGTACAGTGTGGGTGGCTGATAAAAAGTGTTGTGGACAAGGAACGCAAGCAAGAAATGAGAATGAGAGTATGTTTCAGAGGAGGAAAGAATGGATGAAAATGAGAATAAAACCAGCCTGGAGAAAAAATTATCAGAGAAATTACTCTGACTTGTTTGTTTGAGAAACCTGAGGGGTCATTCACTTTCATACCAATCTCCAGCCTCGATTGCTCAAGTCAAGGAAATGGAAAAACCAAAAATCTCCGAAAGCCGCAATTTCTTTCAATCGACCGAATGGAATTCCCCCTGGAATTTAAAAAAAAAACTGGGATCTTGAACTTTGTGCGTTGCGACAAAGTCAGACGTTTACAGTTTGTGGCCATCTTTCTTTTGCTTGGGGTATAGTGTACAGATTTCGAAATCAATGAACTAGATCTCCCTGTTTGCCGGTCGTACATGCTCATTTCGGTTCGGAGATCACATTGGAGCTCATTATTTTTTTGGCATGCTCAACTTTTTTTGTGAACTAAAAATCCCCAACTCTTTTCAGTGAAAATTTCATGAATATTCTATAACCAAATAGCACAATGAAAGGTGATTTCAGGCATCTCTGCTGAACGAATTCCAAATTTTGTTTTTCAACATTTCAAAAACTTCACTTCTGTTGAAAATTCTCTACCTTTTCTTCTCTTTCAAATATTCCCCGTCCCCCGACAACCAATTCCACCACTTTTACTGTTCGCCAAAATTCTCCGAAATTTTCCAGGTTGCTGTTTTTCACACCTCCTCACACTGATTGGTCCCCGTCCCCATGCTGAATACAATATTCTCTAGAAGGAAACGCTTTTCAACAGATGAAGGAACTCTAAAAAGCGAACACTTTTCAACAGATTAAGGAACTCTAAAAAAGCAAGGTTAAAAAAGGAAAATAATGAGAGTAAAAAGCTAAGAGAGCAGGAAAGGCTAGCAACTGCTTTTAACAAGAAATAATGTAGAATAATAACAGAGAATATTTTTGTACAATTTTTTTTGTGAACAAAGCAAGCAGTCTCTTGTTGAAATAGTGAGGATAAATAAGCAGATTTGGCTTGGAAATACAGGGTGTCTGGACTATCGAATAACGCTGAACAGTACCACAATCCTGATGAACAAAACATAGGGGGTAATTCAAATCAACACTCAACACCCAACACCATGACTATGAACAATCAGTAGGGGGGCAATTTTCCGATCCCAAACCAGCTTTAGTCATGATGTCCATTTTCCGATAAACCATTTATGTAATTTAACATTAATTTGCATGTGCTGGACCTGGCGCATATCGGCAAGACAATGTGGGATAGTGCACTGACCTCAAGGTTGCATCAATTGAGCCAAGAGGCATGAACCCATATGTCGCAGTGAGAAGTTCGTGATTTTTTCCAAACACCCTGGACATTGTGTTTGTCTTTGATCACCTCTTGCATGTCATTCACTGAGGACCAAGGTTCGCAATAACTTTTCACACATCAAGGCAAGCACAAGCATCTCGCATGCTACAAACGAAAGAGTTCTTGCAGAGTGGAGCTGCTCGAGCACCATTGTTCATCTGATTTTGCTTCGTTTCTCTTGCCGGAGTCATGCTGATTTCATTTCAGAAAATGACCACCCTTCAACACCAGACGGCACACATCCATCAGCTGCCTATGAATAATGACGACATTTGGCATTCCCATAGAAAAAACACATTATGCCCATGACGGATCCCAAGGACTATGTGGCAGAGGTCAAATGCCAACACGGATGCAAAATCTGCCCAATATTTTTCCGAATGAAAACTGGACTGTCGATTTGTCTGCCATACTTTCTAGCAACATGTTATCCGCTCGACTTATTTTCCAGGAGTAGAAGAATATTCCATGTTATTGGGCCAGCTGATTTTTTTTCTACCAAAATTGAGTTTATTCTCAATATTTACTGGCACAGTCTCGTGCATATTTTTGCAATGTTGCGTTGTGGGGGCAAAATTCTTGCGACGAAGATGAAAATCATCAGATTTTGGTTTTATATTATCATTCTGTTTGCAAAATTTGTCAAATGTGGTGAAATTCATTTTGCTTGGCCGTTAAAAACCGATGAACAATGCGAATGTTTCCTCCCCACAAGCAGGCTTGGAATGAAATTTAACACTTCTTCTTGCAGACGTGCAAATTCGAGACTGAAAAGGGGAATAAGGAAGCAATTTGCAAATCCGACTTTTTGTGCAGCAATCGAGTATACGCTGAAAGGGATCTGGTCGGAAAATCTCACCATTCCAAGATGAAGAGAAGGAAAATGCCAAGAAAAACAGTTTTTGATGCGCAATATCATCAACGCTCTTCCTTCGCCAGGGAACAAACCAGCTAGTCATCCAGAAACGTGATAGGTTTTTTGTTCAAGTTTACAATCAGCAGGGCGGATACGAAGAAGTAGGTTGACAACAAGTAATAGGCAGGCTGTGAGGGTACGGGGTCAGGTCAGGTTTGGATTGCTTTCATTGAGGAAAAAAGGAAAGGCGAAACGTGAACCACGTCTCGTAAGACAGTTTCATCGATCGTAGCTGATAATTGAAGAGTTTAACCATTGTGTTTTCATGGCATTTAACTGAATGTGGGCTGACGTTTCATCCAGTGGACTTTTCATCCACTGTGTACATCAGCAGAGTCCAATGGGCCTGCAGCTTCTGCCATGGCAAGTAAAAAGAAGGCGAAAACACGGGAACAATTCAGAGAATTAATTCTCCTGGTACCCCCTTCAAATCTTTTGGAAATACGCAAGGAATAACAAAAGAAAACTAAAGCAAAGACAAACAGATATTTGAGCACACTTGCAAATAGCAAATAAAAAGGCTAAGTGAAACAAGTTAGGACATGCACAATCATAAGACAAAAGGGGAAAAACAGAAAATAAGACAAGTATAATTTGAGCATTTTACAATTTCAAAAAGCGTGAAAACCTATTGACTGAAAAAAACACTGGAAACCACAAGTGTTCTAGGTTGTAGAAAAGTTATTCATAGGCAGAAATTAGGTCTTGCATATTATTTTTTGCCTCCTTCAAAAGTCAGTGAAGCAGAAAGAAGCAGAGCAAAACACAAAATGTGCTGCCTTGTGATCCGGAGAAGGTGCGAAAACCCAGTTTCATGAAAAGAAGGGTGTTTCTTCTTGTTCGGCAAACAGTATTCGCTGTCATCATTCGTACATGTTTGCAATCCAAAAATCACGATGAAATTAAAAATTGACCAACAACCCACGTGTCCCTGTGTGAAGACATGACGTCTCGCTCCCACATTGAGGATTTTCTTCAGGGCTAAGAAATTAGTTTTTTATTTCCACAAAAGCTTAATTTCTCGGTGTTTTCCTGAAGACGCTCCATGAAGAGGAGCGCAAGGTCGCATCACATATTTACCTTCAGTGAACGGAGGCCTTCAGTTAGTTGTATATTCCCGTCATTCTTCCCGATATTCCCGTTCGCGGTGCACATGAAGATATCTCAACTCCCGCAGTTAAAAATGGCTGGAAATATTGTGGCCCCCTAAAATATGGACACCTAGATACCATCTAACCTACAGCTCACCATCGGTGACGGGCAGGATGGAAACTTGAGAAACGGAACTTTAATCGCACTCACCAGACGATTTAATCTCCGTTGTGCTGGTGAGATGAGCACAGCTGACGTTTTAGGGCATCCTGCCCTCCGTTGAGGATGCCAACTGCTGGATCGTTGGACCAGACAACGTAGATTCGTCGTCTGCTTTGCCGATCTGAAGAAGTTGGCTTCCTCAACGGAGAGCAGGATGTCCCCGAAACGGCAGCCGTACCAATCTACAAGCACAATGGAGGCTAATGGACCCTTATCCTGACATATCCACGGGATATCCAAGTTAAAAAGAAACGCGACCCTCACAATGACACAGGATCCAAAGGAGGAACCACTTGAAGGATTATCAAATCAAAGGGTGCCACAGAACTTCTTTTAAATTTAACCAGGAAGGAGGTACACCGTATAGTCAATAGGTTGTTTTGAAAAAACTAAAAAGCATGAACAAAAATCTTTGGTATTGAGATTGAGAGTGCATTCAAACAATAACAATAAGCAAAAATATCAAATTAAATGGGCGCATGTGTACGGGGTAATAATTTTCAGCAAAACAGGACAAAATGACCCTCTTTTTGGGGTATTGAGAGATATGCGGCAGTGGCAATAGAGCCACTTCAACAGACGGATACATCTTTCAATGCAACAATGGAAAAGGAATTATTAGCGTTGCGCATACAGAAATGAAATTTTTGCAACACAAATCAATCCACAGTATTGGCTGTTGAGTTGAACTGAGTTGCAATGGGGAATACGGCTGACGGATGTCTTCCGACAAATGAAAAAACAATTTGGCAACTCCACTTCTACAAATCATGAGACTCCACTTCCGTCATGAGATTGGATCACGTTCCAGGAACGTTGACGCCCTATCATAGCCCCGTTCTCGGAGCAGAACGAACTCTGTATTGAGAGGGGGCAGCAATGTTGCTGGAACGTGGCCAGATTCAACCAATGTGGAATTGAAAATTTCAGTCTCTCCTGGTGAGGGGGTGATCTCTGGATGTGCTCATTTGTGCAAACTTCTGGCTGAATAAATGGGTTCTGGCAGGATGCAGAAAGAACCTGAAAAAAGTTGAACTCTTGAGAGGAATTGGGGAACACCATGGTGAAGAGTCTATCCAGTGCCTCCTACAACACGAGAGCCTTTGCACGAGAAGTAAAAATGGCATGACGTCATAAATAGTGGATGGTGGAAAACAGGAAAAGAAAATGCGAGTGAGCGGCGTCCGAGGTGTGCTGCCCACGGAAACTTGACATTTCTCTTGAACCGATTAACCGATTTTGATGAGACTTGATTTGCTGGAAAGCTGAAAATCAGACCATTTCAATGGTGTATAACAATCCCAAACTTTTCATGCTAAAGCTCCAATAGAATTTGAGGGATAAATGTGTTCAAGTCAAGAAGTGATCCCATTCCGGCTTCCTGCCACATGTTGTCAATGATTGTGCGATTTTTTCCGTTGTAACATGGTTTCGACCTACGAGAAAGTTGTAGAGGAAGCTTTCAGCTTTCCAAAAATACCAAAATCATTGAATTTGAACACCATTTGACAATAAATTTATGACCAGAGAAAACACATGGCAGCATCGTTTTGTTTTTGAGCGGGGAAGATTCCGCGCCCCCTGGAAATCCCAGGGAGGCGCGGCCTCTTCCCCGCTCAAAAACAAAACGATGCTGCCATGTGTTTTCTCTGGTCATAAATTTATTGTCAAATGGTGTTCAAATTCAATGATTTTGGTATTTTTGGAAAGCTGCAATCTTCCTCTACAACTTTCTCGCAGGAGGAAACCATGTTGCAGCGGAAAAAATCTCACAATCATTGTAAATATGTGGCAGGAAGCCGGAATTGGATCACTTCTTAGCTTGAACACGTTTATCCCTCAAATTCTATTGGAGCTTCAGCATGAACGTTAGGGGTTGTTACACACCATTGAAATAGTCAAATTTTCAGCTTTCCAGCACAACAAGTCTCATCAAAATCGGTTCATCGGTTCGAGAGAAATTTAAGTTTCCGTGGGCAGCACATCGCGGACGCACCATACTCGCATTGTCCTTTCCTCTTTTCCACCATCCACTCATAATGACGTCACAAACTCGTGCAACAGCCTTGTGTTGTAGGAGGCACTGGTCTATCTCACAAATAGAACGGCAGAGAGCTGTACGAAAATGCTGTTCTCCGGGGCACAAACAGTTCCTTTTTAGGACAAGCATCCACCGAAATGCTGGATAAGCACTCGGGCATATGATTGCTGCAATCTTTGCACTTTTGCAGTCAGATTCCTTGTTGGCTCAAAATGCCAGGGAGGTTCGAATAAAAGATGAAAAAAGGAAACAATTTTAGTATACAAGGCAAAATAGGATGCACGCAGGCACCAAGAGACTTAAAAAGCGTGAAACTCGCAAGCGCTTGCACATGGTGGCAAACACAATATTAAAAATAACAAACACATGAGTGCATGTGAGGCATAAGTTCAATAATTGATCTACAATCAATCTAACATAAGTAGCCTAGATGGTGGAAAGAATAAATCATTTAACAAGTGAGTAACATCTAGATCGTTCCTTCTGCTAGCCTCTAAATGCAAAATCTGGTGAAATAACAAATTGATGTAAGCAATCGTAGGGTGGTCTGACTGGGGTGCAATCGAAGCAGGGTAGGGTCAAATCAAAGATGTTCGGTGGGGCCATCTAGGATACTATCATAATGCAATTGCAGTTTCTTGCCTCTCTTGATGCAGCAAAAAGCAACTGAGGCATAACTCTACTCTTGGAGACACGCCCCGTTGCAATTTGGAGACCATTCCCCCAGATCGGCCAGTCTAAAGGCAAAAGATCAGAGCAAACTGGTTTTGGTCTGGGGTGGTTGTGACACGAACCGAATCACAAAAAAATGTCAAGTGATGTACAGGACATTTCGAAAATTCCGGGCCATAGATGCCGTGCCATAGATCTTTTCCTGCGCTGTAAAACACATGACAATTTTTTGTACCTAATCCCCAATCTCAAAAGTGCACAAAATGTAAAAGTCGTGCATTTTGCAGCACTTTCGAGATTGGGACACACGATTATTTCTCACAACTCAGCAAAAAAGTAATTGGCCTACCATGCCCATGAAATGAATGGGGACGAAAACTGTAGGGATATCATGCTGGAAAGGCCACAACCCATAGAAGCCGCTTGTGTGGAACAGGAAAAATGGTTCTGGACAAAACTGGCTAAGCCATCCACTGACTCGTCACATTTGGCAGTGACTACAAGCACAAGCTCGCAATAGCAATGATTATTATCAGACCTAGAATCATTTGGGTAGAAAAAGCTCAGTCAAAGACCATCAAATTTCTGGAGATGTTCGGCGAATGGGGGCCAACACATGACAGCTTCTTGAGTGTATCCCGCCAACGCTGACTGTCCGACTCGGAAGATGCTCTAAACTTGTAGGCGGTTCCTATTGGAAAAAAAAAAAGAACAGAAAATTGCAAGTAGATCGTCATATTACAGGG
The DNA here is from genome assembly GCA_030068105.1 of Sinentomon sp. SZTP_YWyxl. Classification (NCBI taxonomy): domain Eukaryota; kingdom Metazoa; phylum Arthropoda; class Protura; order Sinentomata; family Sinentomidae; genus Sinentomon; species Sinentomon sp. SZTP_YWyxl. The sequence goes on from JASGXE010016778.1 coordinate 13,517, forward strand.
TTGCCACTCAAATCTGATTTTAAATTTCCCTGTATTTTCCAGGTTTTCCAGGTGAAAAATCAGCAAATTTCCAGGACGGTTAACACTGTCAATGTTTAAAGTGTATCTAAACATGTAGAGGTACCAGCTTTGGCTCCGCTGGTACAAATCAACAAACAAAAAATGTTTTTTTTTAATGCTTTTAAATTATCTCCCATCATATCAACAGACAAATTTAAATGATGTTGAAATTGATTCCGTGGTTTTTTTAATTAGTCTGTGTGGCTCATAGGTTTTATCATCACTGCCAAAATGTGTAAATTTCCCTGAATTTTTCTGAGCTGTTTCATGATTTCCCTGTAATTACCAGGTTTTCGGAGTTTTCCAGCTTAATTCCCTGTAATTTCCAGGTTTTCCAGGTTAAATTTCATTTCCCTGTAATTTCCAGGATTTCCAGGTGAGTGGCAACCCTGCATTAAACAACCATTCATGGCTTGGGAGCCACTCAGGACACTCCCACTGACAAAGATCAACCGCGATGTCCTCTGGATTTTAAAAGTGGATGCACCAGAAGCCAGTTGGACATTTTTGGTCAATAAGTATAGCTGGCTCAGCTCTCTTTTCAAACTTCAAAGGCCGCCTCTGGAAAAAAATGGCAGAAACTCCAACAAAGAGTCGTCTCCAGATCCTGCTTATCAAGGGATGAGATTTTTGTGATCCTGGTCATCAAGGGAATAAGATTGTGATTTTAGGTTCCAAGCGTGTATCTTTTTAATGGCAAAATTGCTACCTTTTTCCCACCTCGTACTGCCTTCAAAAAGTGCAAAAGGCATCTTGGTGTGATCCGTGTGAAAATTTTTGCAACACTAATTTGAACAATTTTCAACCCACTGAACAACTAAAACACTAACAACTCAGTCCGTGGGGTGATCCAGTGTGGATTACCGCTAATTCCGAGGTTGGGAGGTAAATTTTCGCCATTTTCTTCAATGGAAAAAATTTACTCCGCAACCTCGGATCAATGTTAATCCACGCTGGATCACCCCACGGTGTGTTGAAAATGGGGAGGTGACGCTTCTCCGAACGGCCTGTAAAGCTTTCAGGAAAATAGAAAAAACTTAAGGGGTAATTTTGCTGAGGACACATTCTTCATATTCTAAAATGAAACGTTTTATCTCATTTTACAAGCACTAATTTACTTGGTGAATTGTCTGAAGAAAAGTTGTTTCCCTGTAGGTACTCCATGTACCCCTCCCGGGAAGATATGGGTTCAAGGGAAAAAATCATTGGATTTTTGAGGACCCCCTTAAACACTGAGAAAGTCAACTGACAAGAGAACTAACTCACCAGATTCGTGATTGACTAGAATAAAAGAATCCTTTTCAGAGTGAGATCCAGCAAGGACAGAGTAATTCACCATATCTTCCACTTTGCAGGCCTCCTTCTTGAAGTCCCTTCGGTGTGATCTGAAAGCATAGATCACAATAATTGGGGAAATGACACTCGTGATCTCAAGGGGAGGCACCACTTGACGATGCCGTTTATTGAACAATTTTTTTTTCTCAAATTTCGTACACGTTTTGACCGTTTTATGGCAATTTCACCATTTTTGTGCGAAATTTGGCCCCCAGTTTCAGCAATTTTTTTCAAAGACCGCGCGTGTAAGTCACGAAAAGCAACACCCATGCACAAAGTAAAAAACCAGGGGAGTACGAAAAGACATAAAATATTTATCGACTGTGACCCTGGGTAGATAGGCTGTATCCTCTAAAATATCTCTCAAAATACAAAACCGACAAGCAAAGCAAATAAATACAAAGCAAATGTGATACCTGTGACTGCACTGGAGAAGGGGGGTTAAGCTGAGTAGGTAATTGAAATGCGTTCAGTGGAAGTCGATGAGGCGTTATAAATTGACACTCGAAAATAGTTCTTGCAGTGACTGGTAAAACAGACAGGTACCTAAGTATGAACTTTTTGAAGCACAGGGTGGTTTGGAGATCAGGTTGAAAGGACCAACACTGAATTCAGTGTTGTGGAGTTCAAAGTCTGAATGCTGAAGGGTGAGGGAGGGAATTTGAAAGGTGGGGGGGGAGCCATGTGAAAAGGGAGGTAGTCAGGGTTGGGCATAGGGGGGGGGGTACGGGGGTACCCCCCCTTGCCTTCGCCGAGGTTACCGCCCCTAGCCTTTTTACGATAGTATCCTTGGCCGAAGTCCTGTGTGTGCCCTGTATGTAATGATGCAAAGTCCAATATTTTCTTTTCCATTTTCTTTGTCTTTCTTTTTGTTTTGGTGGAGGTGGATCACCATTTATATAAAATAATGCAATGATAATGTGAGAAAGTGGCTCATCTTGCATTAAGAGGTAGGCAATTTCAGCACGTGCACCACGAACGGGTATATCAGGAAACATATTAAAACAAAGACTAACAGCCAAATCCGTTCGTTGAAAAGCGAAGAAACGCGACGTTTCACTCCCCCTTCGTGGAGCTTCTTCAGGCGGCAAACACCGAGGAATGACTCGGTGTTTGCCGCCTGAAGAAGCTCCACGAAGGGAGAGCGAAACGTCGCGTTTCTTCGCTTTTCAACGAACGGATTTGGCTGTTAGTCTTTGTTTTAATATGTTTCCTAAGAGGTAGGCCTAGCAATCATCACGGACGGGTAGATCACAGACGGATAACAAATGGCAACATTCTGTTTCTTTTGTAGGTACTTTGTTTTGATTTGCTGATGATGGTAAAATGACACAAAAACTCAATCCAGAAAGTCATGTCCAACAGGTTTTTCCTTGCTCCATCTATTGCGACTGCCGAACCTCCAGGATTGGAAAATAGGACATGAAGTCGTAAAATGGCATCTGAAGACCCTAATTTTCCAAAAAAGCTTCAGCTTTTGGGGGACACTGTCCCCCAAAACTCCCAGACCCCCTGCACTTTGCGTGTCCTACCCCCCGTCTCAGACCTGTTCCCCTCTGAGGTACCCTACCTTGCCCAAGGTAGGGTATCTTAGAGGGGGGTAACGAGGTCTACGACGGGGGGGGGGGGGGGGAGGTCGGGCACCGAAAATGCAGGGGGTCTGGGGGGTGGCAGCCCCCCAGCGGGGGTCCAGGGGGCAGCGTCACCCAAAAGCTGAAGCTTTTTTGATAAATTAGGGGTCCTCAGATGCCATTTTACGACATTTCAGGTCCTTTTTTTTATCCTGGAGGGTTTGCAGTCGCAATAGATGGAGCCAGGAAAAAACTGTCAGACACGACCTTCTGGATGAGTTATTTTCATTTTAGCATTTTTGCAAATCAAAACAGAAAGTACAAAAGAAACAGAATGTAGCTATTGAAGTCCTGGGGTGTGCAGGGCACACACCAGGATTCGGCCAAGGGTCCCCTCGGAAGGCTAGGGGGTAACATCGGCCGAAGGTCGAAGTTACCCCCCCCCCCACACTAGCCTTTTTCCGGTAGGGGAATCAAAACAGGAAGTACAAAAGAAACAGAATGTTGCTATTGAAGTCCTTCCTGGTGTGTGCAGGGCACACACGAGGACTTTGGCCAAAGGTACCCTTGGAAAAAGGCTAGGGGGTAACCTAAGCCAAAGGCCGAGGTTACCCCCCTGGCCTTTTTCCGGCAGGGGAATAAAAAAGGAAGCAGGTACAAAAGAAACAGAATGTTGCTCTTGGTCCTTCCTGGTGTGTGCAGGGCACACACCAGAAGGACTTCAATAGCAACATTCTGGGGGGGGGTAGGTGGGGTAACCTCGGCCAAAGGCCAAGGTTACCCCCCCTAGCCTTTTTCCGGCAGGGGAATCAAAACAGAAAGTACAAAAGAAACAATGTTGCTGCCTATTGAGGTCCTGGTGTGTGCCCTGCACACACCAGGACTCTTTTACCACCTTTTTCCGAGGGTACCTGGCCTTCGGCCAAGGGTATCCTCGGAAAAAGGCTGGGGGGGGGGTAACCTCAGCCGAAGGCCAGGGGGGGTAACCCCTACCCCCAACCCTGTTGCCCATCCCTGGAGGTAGTTGAATGAAACCGTGTAATTATGCGTCGCTGAGCAAAGATATGATCAGTGGAGTCAGTGTGGTCCATCGATCATTTTGATATTCTGGAACTGAAGAAGCAGAATTCCCTGGATTTTCCAGATCCTTCAAGACGTCGAAATATCAAACCGATTTAAAAAGTGTTGCCATGCCCACTGTGAATCCACTTGCTCATGCAAGCTCCAAGCACACATGTATTAAATTTATCCAGTCTTATTCTGTATTTTTTCCGTTTCAACATCTTTTCGATAATTTGTTCATGTGTTTCCACCTAATTTTTTGTGTTATCTTGTGGCCTATTTACAGGAAGGTCTGTTACAGCTGCATGATGTAGTTTTGAGTTTTGACCTCAGTCAATTTCAAGCTGTATGAATTATCTTGCGATTTTGAAAAAAAGTGTTTCGCCACCTCCCCTAAAATAGCCATTCACAATTCCACAGTGCAACACAGCCTTTACTTTGATGTTGTTATGGATAAACACCATTGGACCATCCGACAAAATTGTGGTTTTTTAAATATTTTCCATGTTGCTCAGAATGTTCCGTCACCACACCGTGAATCAAATGGTTGGATGGAACTTTTAATTCACAAAAGTTTGCGCTTGCAAAATTCCCTAGATTTTCCAGGTTTTTCTTTTTGCTCCCCCAAATTCCATGAAATTTCAAAGTTTCCAGGTGCAAATATACATATCCCTGGATTTTCCAGGTGCAAATGTCTTCAAACATTGGAGCGCATAATTAACTCAGGCACCATTTAGAATCAATGGCAACATGCGCCGCAAAACATCATGACACTCGCGTGAGGCGATTGCTCCTGCCGCGTGAGGCGATTGCTCCTGCAATAACAAGTCCTTCAATGACCTTCAATCCTTCAATCACCTATGTTCGAGGACTTCTGATAAGCTCCGTACAAATCCCTGGATTTTACAGGTGCAAATATACAAATCCCTGGATTTTCCAAGTGTAAATATACAAATCTTTGGATTTTCCAGGTGGGTGGCAACCCTGAACAACAATTATTTTGATTGCAGAAATCACCTACCCCCATTCCTCTGGCTGCATAAAGGTGAAGCTGTTTCCTTCTGACTTCGACCCAGTATTTCTGCCAGGACGAAACGGCAGGCTTTTTCCGTTCCTTTATCAATGTCTTCCGCTTCAGTATGCCCTGAATCACACAGTCAATCTCACTTGAACTAGACAAACTTGATAAGAGATTCCTGGAGGGAGGAAGAAAAATCAATCCATCAAAACGTACAGTTAATCATTTTGCACGTTTGCCGATGGGCATGCAATAAGTTCCTGATTTTCTTATTTTCACATGCCTGCGGATGTGCCACTTGCATGCCAACCCCATTTGCATGCAGAAAATTGGCCTTTTTTTCCAGATCTATCTTTAATCTGGGACAAAAACGTGGTGCATTAAATCTACCAGGAAAGCCATATGAGTCAGGGGTATCAGGAAAACTGACCCATTGTTTTCTGCCCAGAACAAAAATTTCTTCTATCTGAATGGAGTGGCATTTTTTGAGAGTCCAAACTTTTCCAAAACAAAACAACACTGTGAGAATTTACTACTTTCCGATTTCTGAGGTTTCAATTTTTTTGTTTCGCGGACTGTTCTGGTAATGGGTAGATACAGGATTATTCAAAATTAACCGGAACCTTTTT
>JASGXE010016779.1:0-11707 GCA_030068105.1 Sinentomon sp. SZTP_YWyxl
GTTCAAAGAGATTCGCGGACGTGAATTTGCGCATCCCTGCATTGAATTTTGGCGCAGTGCCTTGTTTGTTTGGAAGAAATTTAATTTATTGAAAACTCAAACAACCCGGAATATTTTAAGGGTCAAAGATGATTTTGCTTCGCTACCGGAAATCGTTTGAACTTGGAACGTTATAGTGATCGCTCGGCCCGATCTAAAAAAGAGTATCCACATCAGGATAGAATAGATCATACCAATCTTCAATGGTGCGGGGGTGGATTGACCGCCATCATTACCATATAGCACACGAACCCATTTTTAATTTTTTTTTTATATAAAAGTTTTTTTATTTGTTTTGCTCTGATTTTTGGATACACAGAAAAATCAAGAATATGCTTTTTAATTTGCTAAGCTCTGTTTTTTGGATCCGAAAAACGAGTGACCTAAAAAGCAAACGCGCACTTTCACGTTTGAATCAATCATTAATTTTAATGACCACAAATACTCGGTTTGGTGGTTCATTAATTACAACAATAACACAATTATATATACATAACACAAGTACATTCGTGGTGGGTGACTACCGTCTAACCACAAGTGTTACTGGCATAATGACAAATCTTGGTTGGAGTTCCTTGGCTTGGGCGCAAAGATGCCCGTCTGTCAAGTCTCTTCCTGATTTTGAAGGGAGTGGGGTTGGGCTGGCTTGCACTTTCTGTTAGAGGCCCCTCATTATTATTCTCGGCAAGATCATGATTTCAAAATTCGCCTGTGGAACTTTAGCAAAGATGTTGGCAAATTTTCTTTTTTGGGACGCACCATCACTCAGTGGAACTCACTTCCCAGGGATGTGTTTGCAAACCCGCTAAACTTGACCAGTTTTCAATCTCGATTGGGATCTTTGCGAGAGTCATAGAATTACCGTTCTCTTTGTTATTCATGCCCTTTTACATTTTTTTAACTTTTGTCTGGATGTAATTGCCTTGCCTGTAATTGCATAACTGTTATTGTCACATTTTTGATAGGAGGTAACTCCTAAAATATATAATTGAAATTGGAAAAAAATATTGCAACACAACAATTATATTGCCAAATGCAGTTCGACGTTCTTTACATTTGTTCACCGGTTTTTGTATTTGGTTGGAACTGGGCTCTGTAATGGAATTAATGCTAAATGTTCGGTAAGGGATTTTCCTCAAGTAAGTCAGGATTTGGAGTGGAACAGAATCTGCAAATGAAATGTGCTAAAACTTGTTGGTCAACTTGATGCATAGATTGCAGCCTTAATTTTCCATTCCGGCTGACTTGAAGATAAAATTTTATATGAAATGACGCCCTGAATCCCACGCGGAAATGCACGAATTAATTGTATGTAAGAATGCTCCGTGCGTGTGAAGCAACTTTTTGAACGGCTCGTAGTTCGTATTGAACTGGACACTCATCATCCTTAACTTATCCCACATTTTCCAGTTGGAAACTGGGCTGGTTCTATCAACACCTCTTCAGACTCTGGGGTTATATCCACTCCGATCAATAGCGACATGCTTGACAAAATGCTCACAAGCTATAAAAATGATTCTGATGCACTTTTCTGGAACCATAAAAATTGTGATTCAATGTGCACATATGTCTGGTCGAATGTGAAGCAGTTTGAACCGAAATCCTTACCGGATATCGTGAATATGGCTACTCTTGACGTCAGGAGGTACAAATCGGAATCAGGCGATATTTATGCTCCGCAATGGGTTTTACCGTACCTAGTTCAGTTGCTTGGAGAATTCAGCAGCGAATACCCCGTTCTTGGTAAGATAATCCGTTTACAGTGCTTCCATGAAATAACGATAGGCCTATTCGGACATTGACAATTTCAAAACTCCTTCAACAACCAATGAGAGCGACTTCCATTTACCAGAAAAGCCCGGAGAATAGTTGTATGATCATAACAATACGATTACAATTATTTGAGAATTGACTTATAATTATTTGATAATTGACATCCCTTTGTCTTGGAGAACGGACTGTTCCAATCATCCCGCAGTGGATGCCTTGGATGTGGAAGAATGCTAGATTTGATTACATATTACAGTATCCAGTGAGGGTACGAATGGTTGTGTTACAGCGGTTCATTCCGCTCCACTTACTTTGATGGCCACCGTGTGCCACATCTGGGCGCTGGAAAACCCTGCCTGTGACTGATAAATACGTCGTGACCATTTTACTCATCACAGCGGACTGAAAGACTAAATTACCAACGGATGAAAAGCAAAGAAGTCTTCGCCGTAAAACGTGGCACGCCTCTTCATGAATCTGGAATTTCGGAGGAATCTCTGCATCCTGGAAAATAGAGTTATCATATACCCGTGTTGGCAGGGTACATTAAGCACACTACAAAGTCAGAAAGTTTAACTATTGAAAACAATATTCGGCTTCTGGAATAACTGCGAACAGAGCTTTTTTAAATGGGAACAAAACAAATTATTGTGAAGGAGCAGAAAGGTCCCAAAATGAGTTTATTTTCTAATTGCGACAGTTGGCACGTCAACGAATGTTAATGTTTAAGCCGGTTGAATATTCTGCGAATGTTTTATTCCAGGTTTCTTGAAATTTACTTCCTCGCAGTAAGAACCATTTCTTTTAAAACGAGAGCATTGTGCAAAGTTGCAACAGAATACGAACAATTGACACATTTACGAGTATGTGAAGTTGTGTTGTGGCTTATTTAGATATTGTATTCTCACTCAGTTATTCTCATAGATAGTGGTATCACTAGTCATGATGCTAGATATAAAACCTTACAAATCAATATATCAAGCGACAAATCGACACATCAGGCGCCGCATAACACCATAATGTTTGCTTTCCGGCTGGTCAAGATCTGGGCGCACAGAGTTCTAGAGCATGGCCAAGTAGTTATGAACTACGCCAAACGCTAGAGTTTCAAAAAACCAATATCAAAAATGATGGTTTCATTCCAGGATTCATTTCCATGGGATCTAAAATACATTTCCTGAAAAGGATGCTTCTATAAAAAATACATTTCCTGGGAAGTTCAAATCATATTGCCCGTATCATGGGTTATTGTACTCTATTAAAACGTGAGGGATAGCGTCATAGTTAGTCGGGTTTCGTGCGACATTTTGCACTGTCTCTTCTCGCTTTTTTAAAGTCAAAGCAGTATAATGTAATGTTCCTTTTCAGCATTAAAAAACGATGTTTGCACATCTGACCAGGATCGCAATGCATTTAAGATGATAAATTCAATGCTTGTGGCAGAGAGCAACGGTTTCCAGACGGGTGTCTCTGAGATATGGAAGAGAGTCTCCACAGCAACCGAAACAACGAAGGATTTTTTTGATAAGATGAAACGCTACAGTGAACTCGGCGAGGCTGATTCGGTATATGTGAAGGATAAAATGGCTAAACTGATTGGAGTCTTCACAAATCTCTGGAAGGGTCAGTTGTGTACAAACGCAGGGCGTGGTTGTGTTTGGAGTTCATCATAGAACGGAGAATTTATGAGCTTTACAGTTGAGAAATTGTGACAAATGTTGAAAAATGTAACATTGCATAACAAATAAAGCATCTGGTTTGGTGATCACAGTCAAGAAATGAGCACAAAAGTCTTACATGCAGGGTGAAAATTTGTAATTCAAGTCAGGTCAGACAGATCGTCCATTTTCTCCAATTAGAGAGCTAAAACTGATGTTATTGTTTTTGATTCTTCAATATCTTTTCAGGATATTTTCACAACAGCCTAAGAAATTTTGCCGGTGATACCAAATTAAAATTTAGCATCACACGTGCGATTTGCGATTTTGAAATGCACCGAAATCGCAGCAGATTGTGCTGATGCTGACCCTGAAAGTAAAACGATAAAGAAAAAGATAAACAAAGAAGAATTAGAGCAAAAGCCAGCTGAACCTGACCAAAGAGTCCACCAGAACTGCGCCTGGAATGTAGTTACCCTGCGGTTTGATGCCCGAATTCGCAGCTTGACCTCGTGTTTCTGCGTTTACTGACTGTATTGAAACCAGTGCTCATTGTTTTACTACTGGTCGTTACGTAAAGCATTCCAAGGTCCTAAGCATATACACAATAATTCAAAAATCAGCCTAAAGATGGAAGACAGGGCGTCCGGCCCGTACGCTGCTCTTATGTTTTACATCCCTGCCTTAAAACGCATTGGTTTGCTTTTGTGGCTGCCCGAGATTATCAGCGTATTCTGTATTCGATTCGTTTTTTAATTATTCGTATGATAAGAGGTTTTTCACTTCCGTTTAATCAATGTTCTTTGCTTTAGACCGCTGTCTGCTGTGCCCCTTCCTGGACATCATTCTTGAGACCTTTAAAGCACAAACCTCACTTTACGTAAACAAAAACATTCAAATTGTGCACAACCGATGCAGTTAAGCAGCAATGACGGTCATTCGAATGTTTTTGTAATCGCAAACCGTGCAAATTGAAAAAAAAATTACAGGTCCATCGTTTGTGCCACTTTTGAATTATACTGTACTATGTACGGGATTCGCAGCTCAGATTCGCTTTCAGATACCTTTTACAGTGGTGTCTTTCATTTGAAAAAAAAAATCAAACAGCGAATAAATAACAACCGACAGACCGATCCACATTAAGAATAATTTTCATTTTTATTAAAAATGCAAGAAAAACGTTTAATTTTTGCAATGGACAAAAACAAACACAAGCATTTACGAAGTTGAAATCGACATTTAAATGTTATTCACTCCTCGACGTCGATGGAGACCAATGTATCTGTTTTGCCCGGCAGTTTGAACAGCCTGAACGACCGAAACTATCTTGCGCTTATCTCAATTTTATGGCATAACGTGGACTTTAGGGTAAGGATATTTGTAGATTTTTGTAGTTTTTAGCCCAAAAATAAAATTTTGATGTGGCTTTGTTTCTTCTTCCAGCCCTTAAGGACAGAATGGACCTTAACCCTGCATCAGAGGATTTTGAAATTGACTCCAAAATCTGCGATCGCATTCTGAGGTGCGTCTTAACAGAAAATCCACAGGAATTCAGAAAAGGATTGAAAGACGATCGCCGGACAAAGCAAGTTGTCAGATTACTCTACAAGTCCAATCCTGAAGAAAATGCCGTGCCTTCTCTCTTTTACAAAAATCTCTTAAAAAATGATATTAAGACAGAAGAAACGACCGTAAAGACACAGGCACTTGGAGGTGTTGAATCGTATTCAAATTTAGAAGGTATCAGGAATGCAGGGGGACCATTAAACAAAGTTAAAGACATCTGCAAGAAAAACCTGGCAGGTTCGTAACACTTTTAACAAGTACTGTAACGCAGACATTGCTTGCAGAAGTGGTTGCCCGTTTTCTAAAATCCAAATCTGGAACATGTAACAAAATGATACCTGATACCGTAACCTCAAAATATGATAATCCAATGGACTGAAAAATCCCGAGTTCGATTCCAAGATCGAACTGATCAAGGGTTTGATGCATAAGTTACAAGGATACGAGTAGTTTTTTACTGTAGTATAGCCTAATACCGTGCTTACATCTGAATTTTTAATGATCATTCAAAGGAAGCTCATTAATCGAAACGGTCGATTAATGATCCTTTATTTTGACCCATTTTTTCATTTGCATTTTCGCCAAACATCATAAAAAAGACAGACTGCGGATTACGCTTGCTGTTCCCCTTGAAAATGTCGTTGCGAAACAGCAACAGTGAAATATGAGCGTTCTTTTGGAACATAATTTCCAGTTTGGGGGTATAGCTCAGTGGTAGTGCATTCGACTGCAGGCCAAGAGGACCTGGGTTCGATGCGCAGCCGCTCCACAAAATTTTCAGATTCCATCAAAAAAGTTTTTCATTTTAGGTGGGTATTCGAAGCTATTCCGTCTTTTCCTCTTCTGGAATGTGGTGTACTTGAATGACCAGCAACATTTCAGCAGCATGATTTGTCGAATTTGCGCTTCTGTACGTTCGAAAGTGCTCAAGCGACCGCAAAACCACGAAACGTTTTGAACGTCATTAAAAATAAATTATGTTCGGAACATAATTAAAATAAATTATCTTCCTGATGACGTTCCCTTAATGATCATTAATTTTTGGCGTTCACATCTAAAATAAAATAAAAACTGAAAAATAAATTATGTTCCGGAACGTCATTGAGCGAAAAAAATTAGAAAAAAGCGTTTACACTTGCGATTTTGATGATCATTAACTTTTTAATGATAATTAAAAAACAGATGTAAACAGGGTATAAACAGGGTAATCATTTCCATGACAGAATTTCAAATCTTTTATTGGTTCACTGTGCAGGTATAATTAAAAAATACACATTTCTTAGTTTCACCCTCTCTTAAAATGGGTGGTTAATTTGAGGTCGATTCTATCAGAGAAGATGGACAGATGGCTTGAAGGTGTTTCAATTTATGTGAGGTATTCCAAACACAGAGACAAAGGAAATATGAAAATAATTGTTTTGTTATTTTTTGAATGCCCTGACTTTATAGGTCCCGACGTCCCAGGTGGTTCTGAAATGCTATTGTTTTGAGTACTTTACCATCGAACCACGTGTTAAAGTCGTAACTAAAAAGCGTTTGGGACAGAAAATAGGCCAGGTTAAATTGGCTTATTGGTTAGGGTAGGTTAGGTAGGTTACATTGGGTAGGCTAGTTTAGATTATTGTTTTTTTCGACTTTTTCGTTACGTGCAAAATAGGATGTGACCAAATCCGTATGCAGATTTTAACACGCGCTCTGGGAGTAAATTGTTTCAACAAAAAAGTTCAGTAAAGCAGTGTTAAAATTAACCGAATTTATTTCACATGGCAATGGCACAAGTCTTTTTGGAGAAATGCATCATTCAGAATTTTGGGTTCCATAAAAGTAAAAGTTGAGGTAGTTTTTCAAATCACAAAATACAATTTGCATTAGAACACAAACAAGAACAAGCAGAGCTTGCTGAAATAATATCCGTTCGCTGTTTTCTAGGCCTTCTATGGCCACAAAAGCCATCCCAGATTACTTTAATCAATTTGCCCACCATGGATTCGCAGATGGCTCACTAATTTGAACGGGCATTATATCCGTAAAATGTATTCCTTTTGTGCTCTTTCGCATTGCGATGAATAAATAGTTATTCAGTGAGTTTAAAATCTGCCTTTTTCTTTTCCGTCACTTGGGATGAAAACCCCTCTTTTGTGCCATTTTGGGTTGATTGGAGAACCAATAACATCGGAAGGAGGCATTTTTAAAAAAGTCGCTTTACGATTGATCTGTCTCGATGAGACAAAACAATCAACGCTCGTGTCAGGGACACAGCACAAAAATATTGACATAGCTTTTAGACTCACCTTCACAAAGTATTGGCTCGAATTTGGACTTTATGGGGCGTTTCCTGTGATTGATGCTGTCTGACATTTCGGTGCTGCTGTTGCTATGTTACATATCTGAAGACGGTACTATTAAACCTGTGTTCGCATGAGTTAATACCTGCAATTATAAAAAATGAGCCAAAACTCCATGCACTCCACCACACTTCATTGCCCATGTCCATTGTAAATCACCAGCGAAAATATATGAATACCACGGGTGGTCCAAAAAACGTATACCGAAGTGCTTGCATTATTTTGTTCCTACTCATTAAGTTAGTAATGTATTTTCTCCAAAATGGCCTCAGATTTGGTGAGTGTAATAGATTTTTGTTCAGTATGAGAGAACCAAATAATTCTTGTTAAAAATTGCTTCAATTATTTGCTTGATTGCAAAAGCTGATGAGTCTTTTCATTTCTCCTCTCTATGGCCTGGTTTTCATTGACTGCATTTTTTCCGTTATTCTGCTTTTGTGCTGGCCTGATTTACAGGTTTTACGTTTAGTGACTACGTGCTGATACACACACAGCATGAATTATTTGTCGCTCATTGCCGAAATGGATCGTTTTAGTTGGTGGCAGAGAGTTTTCATGTTTTCGTTTGCGGAGAGAATGTTTATCAGTTGCCGGCCCTGAATGCGCCTGCCCTCTGGCCGCAGCACACAGTGTAAAGTCCTTTAACTCTGAGTTGGTGTCTGAGTTGGATGATATGGATGAACTGGGAGCTCGGCATCTGAGCTTCCAGCGCCATATGGTCGTTCCCTGAACTGTAACAGGCAAGTATCTTAGTTTGTTACATTTCATGTTTTCAAATCCGCAACATTTTCAAGTTGGGCATCCCTGAACAAATTTCGGCGCGACGCCAACTCAGAGTGAAAGGAATGTAGCTATATATTAATGGGCTCAAAAGGATCCAGGCTCAAGTGGAGTAATGACGGTTGGACCATCACGGCATGGGATCTTGGGGTGAGAAGCGGAAGATATTTTAGAAATTTTAACGACCTTCTCGGAAGCAATAATGGTGTAACGGACGTTGATTTCACACAATTGGGAGCTAAAATCACAGGCCAGAGCTGGTTTGGCGAATACCAGGGAACATAAGTTTTGGCAAGAAGGGGTCGTCGGCTTTCTATCCGCCATAAATGATGTCCATTTTTGATGCAGGCCTCAAAAACAAAATTTGGGGAAACAATGCCCAAATCATGAAAGTTCATTATTGCATTCCGTATAGAAGCATGCTCTGCTTTAAAGAGATATGGTTTGATTTAGAAAATTGGACTGCAACAAATAGCTTTCTTGTCTCACGCAATACTGTTGCAAAAGAAAATAAAATAATGAAAAATCCACCTCTGAATGGCAAAAAGCATTTCCGGTATGCCTTTTTGGGCCACCCTGTACAATTTCCATCGGAACGATTTCACATGATCCACGCCATCAGCAGCTCGACGAAAGATCTCCTCTGTGAGTTTTTATTTTTTATTTTGTGACTTCTCGTTTTTACTCGCTGACGTGGTCGTATCGCCTTCTTCATTCATCAAGAATGCCGACCACTGCCTACAAACATTTAGTTTTGGATTTAACTCTCATGTAGAGAACGGTATCGCTGTGCTCGTCGCTTAATTCGTCAAGGTCCCCATCGCGTTGACGCGAAATGAGCTCATCACGTCTATAGCTATAGCTACACACGTGATGAGCTCAATTCTTATCAAACTATACCTTATCTTGCAGCATCTGAGGAATCGATAAAGGCAAGATGCTCCAAAGAAACGGATGATTTTGGCAATAGATTGGTGGATCATCTTCTTGGAGTTGACACAAATGACAATAAGAATTTCGTCACCATAAAATCTTTGCTGGCAAGCCTGTCGTTTGCAGATCGAGAAAATCTGACCGATATCGTGTGGATGATGGCCTTTCCAAGTTTCGAAACAAATGGTGAAATGACCGAACCGATGCTAAAGATAATTGACAGAATGTTGGATCTTAAGAGACTACTGAGAGGTGAGATGATTTCGTAAAATAGTCTCCGTTTTGCAATTTGGAATAAGTGAACAAAAAATTCAGTGCCACTCCAGTTATTGGGGAATAACACTGGATACTGTGCACAACAACTTCAAATTTCTGCAGTCAATGCGACAATGGAACATGAAGCCTCCGCCAAAACTCCAATGTCGAATTCTGTCGGAGATTGTCAGATTGCTAAACCACTTTCGGCTTCACTAAACCGGTCTTAGGATTCTGCGTGGATTAGTTGGTTCTGCAAAGATTGTCAAGATAAGTGTCTTTTCAATCATCAACCATTCGTGACCGCCTGGAAGAGCCTTGTACCTCAACCTAATTTTCACATTTAAACACAAATACTTCGGTTTAGGTGTTCAGAGCATGGCGAAGCTCGACGCAAACTTTGTAGCCTGTTTTTCTTTGTTTTAAAATTTCTTTTATTGTTTGGCTTATTGTTTGGCTTGTGCCTTTTAACTGATTTAATCTCTTTGGTTGATTCCCACTTAATACTGAATTCAAGTTGAAGAATTTTTTGTCACCAAAAACGGATTATAACACAAGAATAGGTAAGAAAAACATGATGATCTATAGGACTCGATTTTCAGTGACGGCCTAAATAATTATCACCGATTGTGATTTTTCACCACAAATGAAATGGTATAGCATCGTAATAAAATTATCTCGAGGTGGAAATGATATCCAAAATGGAATACCCTTCTCGCTAGGATTATCATTGGGCACCAACGCCAAACTGGCGGAGACAAAAAGATTGAAATTTTATTTCTTTCCTTCTCCTCGTTTTGCTATTTTTTGGTTTTATTCCAACACAAGCTCAACACAATCTATTTCCATGTGCTCTATTTGGTGCCCAATTCATTTCGAGGTCATGACTACTCTGTTAAAAAGTGTGTGGAAATGACCCTCGATAGGTTCTTGTAATACCTATCAACTCAAAATGTGATCATCGTTTTTCTGGGCTTTTTGGCCTTCTTTCGGCTGGGAAGCAAAGTGATAGCTAGAGCGGTGGACGTCCCCGAGGCACACCTGCTTGGACGTTGCCGAGACCCGTACATGAAAAAATGCTTCCCTTACGTAACCTGAATGACGCAATTGCGATGGATGTTCCCCTGCCTGGAAGCCCCTCTAACCAAAATAATCTGCCCTATCAGATAATCCGTGTCCTAACCTGTGTGCTTTCATGGGCCGTTGTGGGTGATTTTTCATGGGTTGTTGCGGGTGAGGTTGTCGTTGTGGTTGGTTCATGGGTCGTTGTGCGTAGTGCAGTTGTACCAAACCAAGACGAGGTCTCATCTCATATCATTCGTAAGGATTCCGGATTGGCAGGAAAAAAACGTCGTTCTTTTGGGGAGAGTTGAATCTGTGCGGAGTGGAATGCTGAACCCAGAACACGTAGACAATTGCAGACGGAACAGGAAGAGGTCCAAAGGTCATTTATGGACCATTTCACATATCTTTTGCTGCCAATCAGGCACCTCACTTGGAACGGTTGAAACACTAGAGAGAATACCCGGGTGCGGAAGTCCCTTTTTTCTCTTTCACAGCAGAGTGCTTGGCTTTCAAAAGGCAAAGTCGTTTGTGGTAATTGGCGCAAATTTGACGCCTCCGCCTCAATTGTACCTCTCTCATCAAAGTCAACTTGATTTTCAACGCTTTTATTCACCGGAAAAGGACACTATTCTTGGAAATCAAGCGCTAGTTAGTTTTCCCTGATACGGGCGCGGATCATGTCAGTTCATTAATTAATCTCCTTTGTGACCACATTGTCTTCTGCTGAAAAGTGATCTACTTAGATCTGTGCTTCGTCTTCGCTTTGGCTTTCGAGCACCCTGACCATAGACCAACGTTTCTGCTTTTCTTTGGTGCTGAGGTGACTGGTTTAAAATAGCTTTAGCTTCCTCCTTCGGTCACCACGCTCTGCCGATCCAGGCGAAGCTGTTTAGTGTCCGCTCTCCACGCTTTGGGTTTTCCTTTTTTTGAGGGGTAAAATTTGAGGAAGATTCAGCATTGGTGAAGCCGCATCTTGCTTCAATTTTCGCTTCATTTTCAGGAAATAGTTGAGGTGAGTGGCACTGCTCAGCAGTTCGCCCATTAGATCTCGCCCATAACTGTCAGCAGCGAAGTGCGCGAACAAACAAGAGATTCAACCGGTTCGAAAGCTTCTGCGGATCGGGGGACTGGGATAGAACGGACTGAGGCAGAAGTGGACTGAGGCAGAAGTGGACTGAGGCAGAAGTGGACTGAGGTAGAATTGGACAAAGGAGGGAGTTTTAGAGGGTGTTTTGCATGGAGGCCAAATTGCCAAATTGCAGGCCAAATTGCCGCAGTACCTCAGTTGGGATTGCG
>JASGXE010016780.1:0-10596 GCA_030068105.1 Sinentomon sp. SZTP_YWyxl
TTCCTAGGCAATCGGGGCATATCCAGAACTCCAAGATCGATGCTGGTTTTATGCCACAACAGGATAAATGATACCAGGTGGCACATCCTACACTAGATAACTGGCATCTAATGCTGCCACCCGCATCCGCGCTATCAATGCGGCCGAACTGGCAGCTTTCGTAGCAGAAAGGTGGCTGTTTTTGGACGGCAGCAGCATCAGCAGTAACTTTCTTGACCTTTGACACTGTTGACCCTTTCCTCTTTGGGGACCTCTTCTTCTTCTGCGATTGATTGGCACTCGCAGGGTTCATGGCAGCAAAGGCGTCGACGAGAAGAACTAATCAGGATCAATGAGATGTAATATTTGGAGCACCTTGTTCCAAACGACGAAGACTCTTGTGGCGTTCGGAATCGACGATCAGCAGGAACGCTCAAATTAGCTTGCGCCCTCTTCGAGATGCGAAGAGCTACCAAGTTTTTCCTTTGGTTTGAAGTGTCAATGGCCCTCGAAAAGGTAAACGAACACAGGCAGTCAGTGGCCGCAAGCGTGTGCATGTGCAAAGTCGTTGAAAACGTTCACTGGAAAAAAATTGGTGGTAGAAGAAGACTACACCAGAAAGTGGCAGTTTGTCACTATTTTAGCGAAAAGAAATGCATTGAATGGTATGGTGTGCAATGCCACTAAAACTGCCACTACTCATAGTGTGTCATCCTTTCTCACTACTAGTGGCAATTTGCCACTAATTTATTTGCAGTGTAGTGAATTTGCAATCTCGCATCGTTTTGAAAAGCATTCTTATGTTTCAGGAATCCTGAAAATATTTGAGGCACAAGTAAGCTTTAACCCAATGGCCACTGTAGACTCCAGACACTGAAATCTTCACAAATGTTTTTGCTGATTAAAATGCAAGATGGACATTTGCGTTGTCATTAGGACAGCCCCCAGATATTCCAAATATCAACTGACAGTTTTCCAGCCGCCGAAACCACTAAAAGCCTCGGAACTTCAGGTATTTACCCCTTACACGCACGCAACACAGCACAGCACTGTTCGAACAGCCATACCATGGGTTTGTCAGTGGTCAGTGCACAACTTTCTCCCCTTGTTCTGGCTACAATAGCCCTGGAACTTCATATGCCTAGTACTGGTTTTGGGGTTATGTGACGCGCAAATTGTTTGGATTTTATTCCGGCGCATGTTTATGCACGAACCAACGCCTCAGTTGGCCCATGAAATTTGCCAAGTTGGTGGAAGAATTGAATTCCCGCCCTTTCGCAGCGTTTTTAGAGCTTTCTAACACCTATCGGTGCCAATATTCCATAGGGTTATGTTCGAGAATCAAGTGATATGAAGCGAAACTTTCGTCAAAATGTTGCGGGTAAATCAAGTTGATGCGCAGAAAGTCTATCAATATCAATTTTTGCGCTTTTATGCCACATGTTGATCGTTACACGTAATCACTTTGGAAAGTTTAGTTCGAAAGCGTTTATTATTGATCTGATTTGCTATGTCTGAAAGAGCAATGTGCACGAAAGATCCTGATATAGAATGGTCGAATTTCATTTATAAGGTGTGCGGATACTTCTTTTGAGCGTTGGAATCAGAACCGCGCGTGCCATGGTATAAGCCTATGACACTGGATGCACCTGTAAGTCAAGGGTTAGAAAGCCTCTTTTATTTCGTCGCTTTAGGGAATCCATGGTCTATCCACTTGCGAAATTCGCCCTAGCCAGGTTTCCATTCCGTGCTTTTCGAATCAAAAGCTTTGCGCTGAAACTTTGTCTGAAATCTGAGGACAATATTCACACCACTGAAATCAAGGAAATCCCTGAACGCTGATCGAAACATGTTCTCTGAACTCCGAACTTCCATTCGTCAAAGCCGCTACACTGTCTTCCAGTGCCCATACTGGCATACAGTCCTTGCTGAGGAATGCGGTCCGATGAACGAGATGCAATAAAATGAACGCGCGCACACCTGCGTGTTTGGTTGTTTGTCCGCGGACAGCTTTTACCTGTATGCGCATGCAATACTATAGGCAAATACCCTAAAATCTGTTTTAGTCTATTTCAGGCGACGGGGGTGCCTGATTTTATTGCAAATTACGCAGAATCTCCCTGACACCCGACCGAACATCCCCAGTGCGCGAAATCGCGGGAAAAATCGGCCGGAATCGAGTTATGGCAGCTTTGAAACCGCGGTCCGCCAAGCCCCGTATTACCTCGAATAAACATCCATTGTAACTTTGGCAAATGCAATCGCAACAGGGTGGGCCTGTGGTTTTGCCTGCACACGATGAAGGCACTCAATTGGGAATGGAGAGGGGCAAAAACGCATGTGCTTCTCCTTGCACTTGCGAAAACGTGAAGGGCGGTGCGCCCACAGGCCGGGTCGCCAGTTTCCAAACCCTGCCGCGACTTTAGATGGCAGGCCGGGGCCCCCAGCGAGCACTGCTTTTTCCATGAGAGGGGACAGGGTTAGGTCAGATTCAGATACCTTAAGAAAATAAAAAAATATTTTTTTTCTTGCAAGTAATGGGCCCCAAACGAGAATTCTTGCGCAAAATGCTCTCAACCATCTAAAGTCGCGGCAGGGTTTGTAAAAACTCGGCCGGGTCCTGTCCTGTTCGACATGATCAAAAAGCAAAAACACTTGCAAGCATAGCATTGGTCGTCTGAATGAATCGCCTGACTGTGGAGCAATGACACATGAATGTTGTGAAATGGGTGTAGGTATATGCTTCTTCCGCAATGATTGAAATGCACGCACAGTCAAAATTTCAACGGTTTGCGACGTTTCTGTCGAAACAAATATAAATAAATCTGCCTGGAAAACTGCCATATGGCCTGAAGTTGTGTGTATGAAGAAATTATGGCCGCTGAACCATTTCCAGTTGCAGGCATTCACAAATTTTGCTGCGCAGATTGAGCAGGCAATATGCGCTGTAACAGTATTTTTATAAGATTTATCTCTTTTATATACAGGGTGGTCCATAAGTCACGCACCAATGACATGGTCTTTGTTTTTATGACATGGTCTTCTCCCAAAAGGGAGAAGTCAAGTGGGGACAGGTCCGGCGAACGGGCCGGCCATTCAACAGTTCCTCGCATGCCAATCCACTGGTGGGGAAAGTAATCGTCAAAAAATTATTTGACGACGCGGCGTAGTTAGCGGGCACCATCTTTTGTTGAAACAAAACCATTATCCACGGTATGCGGCGTTTCCACGGGATGCGGTTGTGTCGGATGCTGCAGGATATCTGATAATGCTGGACAGATGACATGCTTCAGCAGGTCCCGGTACATGGGCCCGTTGAGATTGTCCTCAATGTAAAAAGGTCCCTGCCCAGACATTAATTTTCTGGGAATGTTGCGTGTGGCCTTGCAGCGTTTGTGGATGTCCAAAACGCACTGAACACCGATGATCGTCATCAGAACTCCAGCTACGCTACGCCACAAGCTGTAGCCGCCATACGACACCGCGCAACCGGAAAAAACCGAGAAACTAAAATCGAGTGCAGTAGCCGCATTGGTGCGTGACTTCTGGACCACCCTGTATAGAGATAACTCATAAGGATGAGTTGTTGAATGTAAAGTTAGTGCATGAGTAACGCACTCAGGTGAGTTATTTCAAGAGGTTTCATGGTTCATAAATCAATACATCTGCGCAATGTGCAATATCACACAAGAAGAAGAAGAAACAGTACTCGAAAATTTGTAGTTTCGACACAATTAAGTGTGTTGATTTGGAGCACTAATTCGACGCATTTTTTGCATGAATGCATACGACTTTGGTTCTCTGTGCAGGATTGACAATTCATCAAGAAATAAAAAAACAAAGCCATTAATGACCCTTAAGATGCAAATAGCAAAGACACGTGGAATTCAAAACAAAATTAGATCAGTAGCTTCGTTTTTTATCACTTGCTTTTTTTTTAATGTGCTGTGAGCAATCCGAGCTCTTCCGCGCATAAGGACTGCGGGTATCCCACTGCTGAGGCCAAAAAGGAAAAGTTTTTTTTTATTTCTTCTCAAACTACATATAACAGTTTTACAATCATTAAATTGAAAAGTCAAAACCAGAATACAACCATTCTCATTAAAAATAAATCATCACACACAAGGGTACCAAGATTATTAAAACCCTTTATAGATCTGTGCCCCATGTAGGGGACCGGGACATTTTAACTGGTTCTGAACTCCGACTTTGGAAATTTTTGACGAAAGTTGTTTTTTCGCCATTTCGGATACTTTGGAACCCTACCCATATGCCCTCCCAACGCCAGAATTGGGAAGAAACGAATTTGCGATGAAACAAGGAATCCAAAACTCTTTGTTTCATGTAAATCCGTTCAGGAGAACCGAAGATATCTGCGTTTATTCATTTTCACTATTTTTTGACAATTCTGCCCGTCTAGGGTACTTCTGATCAACATACTACCGACATCTGTCGATTGGATCTGAATCACTAATGTCTTTGTAAACCATCTTCATTTCGAAAACTTCCATCGAGATGGCAGCTGGCGCGAAAATTGAAGCATCGTTCAGTTGATCCAACGCTCCCGAAACTTTGTCTCAACGGCGGCCAGATTTTGCGCGGGAAACTTTTTTAAGATTTGGTCCCCCTGAGGGGGCGCAGATCTATGGGCGGATTAAAAAAACCCGATTTTTTGAGTTCTGGAGATCTGGAAAGGGTTAATCATCATTCAAATAATTGGGGCAGCACGATAAATCATACGCTCACACTCATATTAGATGACATAAACAAGATAGAAGGTGGCCTGTATGATGTACACTCGATGAATGCGACAATCAGGAGATTATAAAAACAGCAATTTTTCTCAACCGATCCTGATGGAATATCAGCTATTACGTACCATATTCCAAATTTATGGTATACGCACCAAGGAAATTGCTTTTATCGTCGCGTTCGCATATCCTTCGAAAATTTGTCTTCGCAACCATGTTCACAGCAAACAAAACGCAATGTGAGTTTAGCCAGAAACATGCAGCGTCTGAAATTTTCGGTGCCACATAAACGGCGTTCGGTGAAAAAGGAAACGATGAAGACGGCTAACAAGTGGCCGCGTCCATTGTAGAGATGTAGCTCTGATTTCGCACACCTGAGGTGCGGTTGAATTCCGGTGATCAGCAAGCCTGCAATATCTGGCGAGTTTTCAAAAAACATATCGGCGTTCCGTCTATGTGCGTGGCGTGTCAATAATAATTATCAATAATTGCAACTTTGGCAAATGCAATCGCAACAGGGTGCGCTGGTGATTCTGCCTGGCCACACTATATGACGGCTCTCGATTGAAAATGGAGAGGGGCAAAAATGCATGTGCCACTCCTTGCATTTGCAAAACACTTGAAGGGCTTTGCGCCCACAGACCCTGCCGCGACTTTAGATGGCAAACAGCGTTTTGTGCAAGAATGCATTAGCTGCCTGAACCTGACCGAACCTTGTCCCCTCTCGGAAAAAACAATGCTCGACAGTGGCCCAGGCCTAACATCTAAAGTCGCAGCACGGTTTGTAATCTGGCGGCCGGGTCCTGTCCAGGAGTTCGACATAATCACAAACATTTGCAAGAAGAATTAGTCGTCAGAATGAATCGTTTGACTGTGGAGCAACGCCTGAAAGTTGTGAAATGGGCATATCCAAACGACTACCTAGATGCAGCGGCTACTTGATGGCTTGCACATATTCGGCGGGCCTGTTTCGGCTAAGTCCCCGTTCTGCAAATCCGCCAGAAATTCGAGATCTACGGGACCGTCCACGACATTCATGACAAACGCTGGGCCCAACATCACTCTAACAGCGCCGGAGAAAGTGCGTGAGGTTGAGGAACTCATGGAAGAAGAGCCGCACACATCATTTACGGCGGGGAGATAACGTCAGGCATAAAATTTGGCCCAGGGCAAATTAGTAATCCTGCCCGTCGCGTTTGGAAATGGCGAGGTAAGAGCAAACATTTGCTCCAGAGCAAATTTTATTCCTGACATCATCTTCCCACCGTTAAACCCTCGACTTATGCACGAATTCAACGAGGAACTCACCTGCGTGGACTTGACCTTGATCAAGTCCACAGGTGCTTCTTTCTCATAGAGTTAAGTGCACAGTGTTGCTCGCAAATTAAAAATTTCAACGAGAAGTCGGAGAAGCGTTAGCGACGTTTCTGTCGTAACGTCCAAATCTGTCAAGAAAACTGCTATGGCTTGCAGTTGTGTGCACGTTGAAATTATGGCTGCTGACCACCGCAATCCGAACACCCCGTCGTTGAGATGCAGACAATTATTGCTCGGTAGAGACTTTTGCCATTCCAAGTGAAAAACAATGAAAGCGCACAGTTTGGTTTTTTCGCGCTGAAAAACACTGAAAAAATATCCCGACGGACGTGTTTGTTGACCGTCCCTGTCATCAGCCTCACCTAAAAATAGTTGCGATTATCGTTTGCAATTTCGCCGAACACCATTTACAATCTGGACAAAGACCAACACTTCCCGTGAACTCGTTTGATCAGAGTTGTTCAATTCGACAGGGGGCGTCTTTGAACTCTGGCAAGGTATGTAAAAGAACAAGTGAGCGAACTCCGGGATTTTCGTGGCACAAAAAGTGCATTGCGGTGTTGCGGCGTTTAAAGGCGGAGTGCGCTACGAAAGACATGCGAGTGAATGGCGGACCGCGGTGCGATGCCCACAGAAAGTTAAATTTCTCCTGAACAAAGCGACCGTTTTTGATGCGGTTCACTCTGGTGCAAAGCTGAAAAATGAGCGCTTCCACACATGTATAATGATCCCAACCTTTCGTCGGGTAAAACTGTTAAACCATTTGAGTAACAAAAGTGCTCAAATTTCGGTGTTATAAAATTCCGGGTTCCTGCCAGGTATTTTCAAAGATTGTGCAACGTTTTCCGTTGCAACATGGTTACGATCTGAGGAAGAGTTTTAGAGGAAGCCTTCTAGTTTCCAGAAATACCAAAATCGTTGAAGTTGAACACCATTTGGCAATTTTTTGAACAGAGACAGCGCGACATGGCAACATCGTTTCGTATTTCAGCGGGGAAGAGGCCGCTGCAGCTCCCAGGGATTTTAAGGGAGTAGCGGACTCTTCCCGGCTCAAAGACAAAACGATGCTGCCATGTCGCGCTGTCTCTTTTCAAACCATCGCCAAATGGTGTTCAAATTCAACGATTTTGGTATTTTTGGAAACTAGAAGGCTTCCTCTACAACTCTTCCGCAGGTCGTAACCATGTTGTAACGGAAAAATTGCACAATCTTTGAAACTACCTGGCAGGAACCCGGAATTTTATAACACAGAAATTTGAGCACTTTTGTTACTCAAATGGTTTAACAGTTTTACCCGACGAAAGGTTGGGATCATTATACATGTGTGGAAGCGCTCATTTTCAGCTTTGCACCAGAGTGAACCGCATCAAAAACGGTCGCTTTGTTCAGGAGAAATTTAACTTTCTGTGGACATCGCACCGCGGTCCGCCATTCACTCGTATGTCTTTCGCAGCGCACTCCGCCTTGATACGCCGAAATCCAGCAGTACACATTTTCGTCTCATTTCTGCTCCTATTTGACTCCATGTTAAATGAAGCGCAGTTCGCTCACTTGTTATTTTACACACCTTGACTCTGGCACAGAGGATCGTTCAGAATGAACGCATTACCGGAGAAAGAACAAATCAATATCATCGCAGGTCGTCGTATTATATGGGATCCACGGTCAGCCTTCTTGCTCACACGTCGTGCGTTCTTCTCATGGTTTCGGCGACTGTTTGCAATCACAGTACTGCAATTGTATGCGTTTTGGCCTTTGAAAGGCAGAAAAAGAATTCTAAAGTTGAAAACCAATAACAGAATCCTGCTGGTAACCTGCCGATTGTCGGGCAAAATCCGTGGCCAATAAATGCTTACACAGTTCTTTCCGGCCTTCGTGCAGTCGCATCGTATTTGCTGCCAATGACGAAAAATGTTGGGAGAAAACTGCAGAAATGCAGGCTGAAATTTCTGGAATGGTACTTCTCCGTTCCTCCGCTGTTGTTGGGTGGATTAGGCAGTGGCAGTAACATGTGCACAATAGCGGTTAAAACGAGGAAAGATTACCTTTGAAGGGTCACATGGACCGCCTTCTGACTCACACGGAAAAACTAGCAGGAAAAGAAAGCAGGCAAGATGGACTATGGGCTTGATTTTGTGGGCACGTTTATGAACTCCCCGTGGACAGCGCATAAAGCACCCCCAAATGATTGTTTGTCGGCTCGGTTTAAATGAATTCGCGGAAGTATTGGTCTCGAACCGCATTGTCTCAACGCAGCGGAAGGGCCGTGCAGGACTAGCGGCTGGAGCTCGTAAGCTCCTAATTTGCCGAAAAGCATGTTAAACTTAACTAACCCAACCTAACCTCACTCAACCTAACCTAACCAACCTAACTTTACCTTACCTAACCCTAAACCTAACCTAACCTATCCTAACCTAACCGTGTAGCCATGTAGAATTTTTTTATCTCTCCTCTCAGTTAGGTAGGTAGTGCTCCTGGCTAGCTCATCTTCCCCAAAATCAAGCAAGGAGAGTGCCTCTCAGCTTAAAAACTGAAAAGTCATTGAAAATACCTCATGAAATTTTATCAGCATCAAACTAAAACATTTGCTTGGATTTTTAGGTGAGCAACGACGGACAATAATAAAAATACGTTACATTGACAAATGAAAGATTCTCGCACGCATGCATACAGACGCTAAAAGCAATGATCCAACGTTAGGACGAGCCCATTCTGAGCAATCAAGCAGAATTCAATAAGTAATTCGACAATTCAGTAATACGGAAAGGGTAAGGAATTCAATTATGATTTCGGTCCAAGGAGGCGAACAGCTAACTCGTCTCGTACTCCGATGCCTATCTGTTTTGTAGATGCCTTACCAGAAATGGAACGACACGTCATTACCGACTCAGAGAAAACCCTGCCAAGATTGGAAGAGTACTTCAGGTTCCCCGACTGATGCCAGCAGAAAATGTTGGGAATAAGCGAAGGCTTTATCAGATGCCTGTCTTCGTCTCAGAGCATGCGTCGAGCATTCCCAAGCCGAACCTTGACAGATAGAGTGGCAGGTGTGCAGCACAATTCTAATTCTGGCAGCTGAGCTGAACATCAATGCTCGTACATAACCAGCAGGAAGGCAGGTAGGTAACTGCAGCTCTTGAGTAGGTGATGCACCTTTGCAGCGGGTAACCGCAGGCTGAATAAGAGTAAAATCGAAAAGGTGATGGAATACTCACCAAAGGATGCTAATTGAAACATTCCCCTGCATAGGTACTGGAACAAAGGTACAAGAAAACCAGATCTTATGACCCTCATCCTTACAGAATAGTTCCACTCCTCACAATCATCGTTTTCTTGTTCCTTTGCATGATTTCAGATACCTACTCCTGCATCTAAGATACCTGACCATGATGGGACCGGATGTGAAGAAGCCAACTGCAACCTCACTCTCATGAGCATATATTGCTCATGAGAGTGAGGTTGCAGTTGCAGGTGTGAATGTCTGTCCAGATAATAAATTGTTACTTGGATGTTCGTTGGCTGATATAAAGGCTGAGCAGAAAAAAGATCCCTTCTTTGTGGAAATCTACAACCACTTGAAAAAATTGAAGGATGGGTCAAGCTCAATAAAATCAAAATCTTTTCGGAAATGCGTTGAAAAATGTTCCGTCATAAATGGAGTAATTTATACCAAAAACAAGCAATATGGCAGAGTCATCTTCATTCCTCTGCATTTTGTAAAAGAGTTTGTTGAAAAATTTCACGGTTCCCTCTGCAATGGCCATTTTGGTTGGAGGAAAACTCATTCCAATTTGTTAAAAATTGCTTCATGGCAGGGTATGGCGAGGAGCGTCAAGGATATTGTTCAGGCGTGCAACGCTTGTCAACGGAACAAACATTCCCACATTCACAAACCAGGTGCAGAAATGGTGTGCACCACAGACAAAGTCTCTTCAGCTCTCAGCAGATGGTGTCTTGATATTGCTGAATTCCCATACAGTTCCCATCAACCTCAAAAAGCCAGGTACATGCTTGTCTGTATTGATCCATTCAGCAAATTCCTGGAATGTTTCATTCTCCGTAAAAACAACACGAAAAACCATAATAAAAACCCTCATGGAGAACATCATAACACGGTATGGTGCACCTGTCACTTTCATTTCAGATTTGGGCAGTCCTTTTCAGTCAAAATCATTTAAGAAGTTTTGTCGGGAACTGGGAATTGAATCCATCCATACCACAGCAGCTCACCATCAAGGCAATTTTGCTGAGCGTTCCATAAAAACAATCAGAGACATGGTCAGGTGTTTTATGAACCAAAGCCAAGGTTTCATTGCAGCATCTCTGATTACTGGTGCTCCCTTTCCACCAGCTTCGTGATATGGGGCCTAACTTACAAACATGCCATCGCTGCTGTCTTGCAGCAAACTCTTTCAACGACTAATACTTCTAAGTATTTTTCCTTTTCCAGAACAGTTACGAGATATTAAAATTGATTTGTGAAAGAATTCTTGCTGTAGTTTTTTCTTGCACCCACTAGGTACTAAACCAAACCGAGTTTAAACCCAAA
>JASGXE010016781.1:0-15752 GCA_030068105.1 Sinentomon sp. SZTP_YWyxl
GGTTGAGGTGAAGAGTAGGTACCTGCCTGAAAATATAAAGGAGCAAGAAAACATGGATTTGAGACGAGTGGAGTAAATTTGTGAGGAGTTCAGCAGATGATTGTTTTCTTGACCCTTTGTTTGGGTAGGTTTGGACAGGTTGCTCATAACATAACACTGCAATCATGAGCTTACCTGCTTCATTGGTCCCTTGCTCTTTTCTCCATTTCCCCTTAGCCCGCAGTATCCTGCTATCTGTCAGCTCGTCATCTCATTGAGACCCAGCTGATGTTCTAGCGATTTCAGTTGCCAGCTTTTAGTCAATTTGATAGCAGCAAGATATTCATTCAACATCTTTCTGCTCGGCTCACTCCTTTGGCTGAGGAACCCTGGTTGTTGCCAATAACTGTCAATGCAGACCTGTCATCTGGGTGTCAGCTTCCGAGTTGTGCTTGAGTTCGATGAACCACTGCAATCAGAATCCTGAACTCTTCACGTCTAGGTATCGACATCGAGTCTGCACATTGAATGCAAGTCGGAAAAGAGAGTTGGAACAGATTCTCAGGCCTGGAGTTATATTCATGGAGTAGTCCACGTTTGAGGTTGGAGGTGGAGATTGGATTTTGGGAGACTGACGTATGAAGGGCAAAATTTGGAATGGCTTAAATGAAATGAAAGGCTCAGGATGGGTTTACCTTTCTGTTTTGTCTATTGTTTTTAATTTCATATGTTGAATGAGTGTGTGTGTGCACAAATTTCATTGTAAATGTGTTTTTAAAGAGGTACCTACCTATTATTTTCTGAAGATATCTCCCATAATGATTTCTAATGTCGAAGGAGAGTTTTAGTTCCTGGTAAATGCACAAATAGAAAATTTTGAAGGTGATTGGTGTTTCACTTTTTATGCTGAGAGGCCTTTCTTAGTTGCAACCTTTTTGGGTTCAGCTCCGCCCTGAGGTTCATTGCTCATACCACTGGGATCTGGTCTGGTTTGCTGAAGCATATTTTAATCTTCCAATGTTGTACTGTTCTCATCCGAAATTTGAACCGATTTTGACTTCAAGCAGACGTCGTGACCATCCCAATTTGCACTGCAGACTAAATCTTTCCCAAAGTGGTCTGGGAAGCAATCGTTGATGACCAGAATGGAATTCGATGAACAAAGATCAGTACACATGGATCCGATTATCTTTTGAGAGTGAAAGAGTGAGCACTGCAAAAAAAGATGGATGAATGCATTCATTATTCTGGGCTATTGTGACTCTCGATATTTTCTTGGGAAATGATTAGGTACCTACCAGTGTTACCTCGATTGGGATAAGCCTAGTTTCTCTGGAGATAACTCACATTGGCATCATTTTGTGCAGGGACCCTTTGTAACATGCCCAAATAGGCCAAATGCTGATAAGCCATAATTAAAATCCAACGTCATAAAATGGATCAATGACAGAATAATCCTAACACCATTCTGTATTCTCGTCCACTCCAGCACCAATTGCACATTTGAAGGTAAAAGTGCGATTGTCCCAGTGCATTAAAACACTTGTCTCTGGACCAACGATTAGGGAAATGGCTTCAAATTCCTCCTTCACACAAAAGGCTTAACACTCACAGGTCCACGGAGAAGAGATCAATACCTGTGGGGTTGATGCTAATTCCGTGTCGTTGAGGCAAATTTTGGCTATTTACCACCTTCAATGCCAAAAATGTAGGCAGGAAGGGAGGTACCTCAGGAGTCAGCGTCAACCCCGTATAGATCTTTCCATGCTCGTAAGCAATCTAGAGTTAGGTCCAACTGAGGAGAACTCACCAGCTTCTCAATTTTCCACAATGCTGGAAAGTTGGCCTTGGCCTTGACATTCCAAAATTGTGAATAAACTGCCTTCAATGAAGTGTCGTATTTCAACAAACAAATTGTAAATGACAGGAAAGCAATGATGATAGTTGTACGACAACACTGTCGCAATAAGTGCATTTCATCCTTGTTCTGAAGAAGAGGTAGGTGACGCAAGAATGGATTCCAGACTTCTGTAACTGTGACCTAGTCTTGAAAAAAAAAATCAAGATCTTGAAAGAAAAATCAAGAAGTAGGTAGGTACCTACCTACCCAATTGAATTTATTGGCAGGCCTAGCCTACGACAATGGGAAATGAAAGCAAAAAATAGCCACTTCGTTTTCTCTCTTTCTTTTTTCCCCTCTTTTGCCATGGTTGTGGTTTTTACTTGTTGGGGGGCACAGGCATCGTTTTTAAACTAGTTTGACATGCGCAATGAAGTCATTGATTGGACAGTGGTATCCCGGTCAAGCAACATTTTTTGCCAAGGCAGAACTTCGAAACGACACTCAGCACTGACATGGTAATACACCAAGGCACCATATAATTACCTACCTATTTTATTATTCTGCCGACTGAACAATTGCAAAAACCATGGTTGCAGAAGCAAACACACCTGTGCATGGAAGCAGGGCGGTTTTTTTAGAAATCCAAAGTGGGTGTTGTCCATGCAATAAATAGGTACCAGCAATGGCCGCAGCATCATCCAGGTGGCATTTACAATTCGGCAGCAGGCACAGGTGCACATTACCACAACAAGCAAACAGATGCACAATTTCACAACAAATAAAAAGAGAAAGAGGCAATTTTGGACAAGCACAGGGTTCGTGTCGACATTAAAAAAACAGGATTTCCCCATCAAAAAATAGGATTTAAAAACACTCAATTTGAATCAAATTCATGCAATGTCAATAATAATTTGATGACTCGTCCAAAAACACGACACAACATATGGGGCCTTCGTCCCAAAACTCGGATCATCCGGGAATCTGTTTAAGAAATGAATATGTACCGATTTGGGCAATGAGCACTTTTCCACTAAACCATGTGTCAAAGTCCTGACCCTCCAAAACTGGAAAAAAATCGTTTGGAACAAAAAAGTTGAGGTTGAGGGTGGTCTGCTCGGACAGGACACCATTTCTACAACAACGGCCAGATTGGGTCTTTTTTTAACTGGGGATGGAATCCCCCGCCGATGAGTTCAATGGACAAAAGTCCGGAGTCAAAAAGTAAAATCCAACACCAATGGACCGACGCGAATAAGCAACAGATCAGTGCACCAGGCAATACGTCAAGTCGTTATTAAAAATGGACATTGCTCAAAAGGAGTGTTTATCGGTTTTCAAATAAGGTGGAGGAATAATACAAGTCAGTCGATGCAGAAAGATTGCCAACAGACAATTTATTTGATTGAAAATGTTTATTTTTCATACAATAAAAAGAAAAGAAAATTAAAAAGCACAGGTCATACCTTGCATGATTGATTGGTCAGATTTGATACAGAGTCCAGAGTGGGAAGAGGTGAGCAGTTCAAATTGATGCAAGTTTGTGGACTTGTGGTTGAAGATGAAACGTGTGGCCAGTTTTGTTTCATTCGAGAAGTAATATATGGCCATACAGTTCAGTAAGTAGCAGGGGCGGACTGGCTACTGATTTGGCAAGTGGGAAAAAAACGTCAGGGGCAACACGGTGGTGGCGATGCGTTTCGCTTCGCGCAACGTCGGGGGGTTCGAGGAGGGGGTGCAGGTACCCCCGAAATTTTGAAAAAAATAGAACCTCAAATGGTGCTCAGAATGCTCATTTAAAAAAAAAATTGAGTTTTTTACGAACCCTTCATCAGGCAGGCCTGCACCAAACCATGCGTCCGTTCGAGCAAAATCAAAGAAAAATGGAGAAAAACGTAAATTGTGAGATTTAGGTAGCCTACGAAATTGTGGAATCTCGATTTTTGAAAAATACGAAACAAGACTGAAACGGCCAAAGGAGTACTGATACGGAAATTACTGACCCTGGGCCGTGTTCCCCACCTCCGAAAACCCCAAATTAGCCACCCATGAATCCATCCCATATCTCCATAGGGAAGCGTTCTATAATCTCCAAAATCCAAAAATTTCAAAAATGCAGAATCTTATGTTTGTAAAATGCGGAACAAGCCTGAAATGGCCAAATGAAATGCAGACACGAAAAATATTGATCCTTGACCGTATACCCACCCCCGGAAACCCCTAGTTTACCATGACGTTCTGTATCATTACCCCAATATTGCCAAAATCGGAAAAGAAAACTCTGTTGCAAAATATTTAGAATGTCCGAGAAGACCTGAATTTGGGCAAAAATGAAGGCAAGCATTATTCGAGGCACATTTTTAACCACAAATTGGGTGCGGAGCGGCCTTTGGCCTCTCAGATCGCCGCAAGCCACTTTCTTGTTTAGGTATCGGTTTTTATCTGTTTTTTATTTTTTTTTATTTTGGTTTCCGTCGATCTGGAAGTTAATTGTGACTCAAAATTTGCATCGGATTGCACTCCAGGTATTCACCTTTCTGGTTGCCTATCTTTTTTGTGTATTGTCGTCATTTCATGGCTATTTGTTTTTTGTGTTGTCTTTTCATGGCTATACAACGGCATAGCTTTTTCTAAACTAGCTCTATCCTTGAGTCGCCATGCAATTATGTAGTCCTTGCACACATTTTTCTCCCGTGCAATTCATGGTTGCTTTCATTGCTAGGTGATTGCAGGTGTCGTTTTTCGTATCTGTACTCCTTTTGGCCATTTCAGGATTATACTGCATTTTTCAAATCGGGATTCTGCATTTTGGTTTTTCAGGATTTTAGAGAGGCCCTCTGGTTTTTTCTGGATTTTGTTTCCATTGTGAAAGCGGAGCAAACCATTAGCAAAAGCAACGGCGGCATTTGTCTGTTTTTTTTCTGCGAGGACTTGCCAGCCTTTGAGAGGAAGAACAAATTTCGCCAGAAAGGGCAACAAAGTCATGGGCCTCCTTGGAGGCCAACGGCGGGGATTCCCGCCCTCCCGCCCGGGCCAGTCCGCCTCTGGTAAGTTGGTACCCTATTCAGAAATTAGCATGTCAAAAAAGGAAAGAAAGAAATGGGGGGCACAAATGAGCAATTTTGCTATGAAGACCAAAAATCTAAAACATCACATCAGTGAATTGCTTTTCAGGGGAATGCAAGATTTCAGCTGGTAATGCAAGTTTATTCCACAGAAAAAGGTTGCAGTTAAAAAAAGGAATACCTGTCTACATTTTTGAAGAGTGAAGTTGGCACAAAGGAAACTGTCATGCTAGCTCTTGACTTGTGGACACAAACTGACTAGGAGTTACCACCAGCCAGGTCACACCACCTTGTCCCCCTCAGTACCCCTCTGTTTCAAGGTGAAATCGCACTGAACCGAGGAACTCAGCGATGAGGCCAAGCCAGCGGCAACCCTGCTATTTGTGAACACAACTGGAGGAGAAATTGGGATGAGGAAAAGGAAATTAGGGATGTGCGAATCCTTTCGAATCCAAAAATCTCGAATCCGAATCTCTCTTTTTTCAAGAAACTCGAATCCGAGCCGAATCCGAATCCCGGTGGGAAAATCGAACCCGAATCCGAATCCCAAAAAAAATCTCGAATCCGAATCCACTCGAATTAAAATGGGCTCGAATCCGAATCCTCCTCGAATCCCAGAATGGGGTAGATGCCATCAGTAGGTAGGTACTTTTCTGCGGCGGTGTACAAATTTATTTGCCATTTTTTCCAGTTTCCACATTATTTTCAAATCATGATTATCAATGCAACTGTTGAATGAAAAAATAATGTTTGAGTGGCAGTGTTATGAGATTCATGGGAGGTTTTCTGCGGTGCCAAGTTGAACATTTTTCTCCCATTTTATGTGGATTCTAGGTACCAACAAGGTAGAATGTAAGGTAAGTATAGGTAGGTAGTAGGAGTGTACCGGATGGCAAAAAGGCCTCACGCACGTTGCAAGTTCCACAGCCACAGCCATCACTTTGTGGCATCCCGCATAAATTTGCTCACATGCTGCTCCGCGTCACTGTTCAATCGAGATGTCAGAACGTGAAATGGCTTCAAATTCAGGTCTGGCAGGTGACAGACAGGGCCACAGGGCTCTGCGATCAGTGTTTTTTTGCCTCGAATCAAATATCGAATAGAGGACGTAAAAAATCGAATTCAAATCGAGTCGAATACTAGCCTGAAAAACTCGAATACGGAGGGAGGTATCCAATTCAAATAGGAAGTCGAACAATTTTCTGAAAATGACCGACGCATGTGCCTACCTACTTGTAGCTCGATTGACCAATTATTTTGCTTTTCTCTTTGTTGTTCCACACACACTGGAAATCCGAGAGCAGTAAAATCATTGCAGTCTAGTCTGGAAATCATAGAATAAAGTAGGTACCTACATAGTCATCTTTCTCTGGTAATCATGGAATAAAGCAGGTGGTAGGTACCTCCTACCTACATCATTTAACCATTTTCTCTAGTAATTAGTGTATAAAGAATCCATTTTACGTAGGGTGCTTTGCATTGCCTAAGTCTTTGGTCTGGTATCATAGGCTATTTGGAACAATGCTGCATCCATTTTCTAAGAGAATTTAAAAACCAACCAGATGGAGCAGAGCAGCACAGGCTTCGATTTCAGCATTTGCTTCAAAAATGGAAACCCTTTTATGCATTGACTCTTTGATCGTCCGGTGTCGGTAGTTGTCATCAGCCGGTGTCGGTCGCTGTCAGCAGCTTGTGCCGGTCACTGATTCAGAAGCCGGGTCTGTAAGCAGCTTATTCAGCAGCCAGTGTCGGTCGATGTCAGCAGCCGATGCCATCGGTGTCAGCAGTCGGTGTCGGTCCGTGACGGCAACCAGCCTGTATTGGTCACTGATTCAGCAACGGGTGAAGGTCGCTGATTCAGCAGCCGATGGTGGTTGCTGATTCAGCAACCAATGCCAGTCGCTGATTCAGAAATAGGTGTCGGTCGCTGATTTACGTAACAGCCGGTGTCGGTCGCTGAATCTGCAGCCGGTTTCAGTCACTGATTCAGTAGTTGGTGTAGGTCGCTGCTGTCAGCAGACAGTTTCGCTCATCGATGCCCGCAGCTGGTGTCGGTTACAGATGTCAACACGTGTCGGTCTTTACCAATGTCACTAGCGATGTCGGTCGCCAATTCAGCAGCCGTGTCGTTTGCTGGTTCAATGGCTGGTGTTAATCGCTGATTCGGCAGCCGGAGTCGGTTTGCTGATTCAGCAGTCGCTGCTGTTCGCAGAAACAGATAGGTAGTGTCTCTCACTGATATCAGCACAGCGGGCATCCTGTGGTGTCGGTCCCTGATGTCTGAAAGTCTAATGGCACTATTCTATTGGCCGCTGATGTCAGTAATCAGCAGCTGGTATCGGGATTCGGGACACTTTTTTAGCAGCCGATGTTGGTCTGATTCTGCATCCAGAGTCCGTCAATGATTCAGCAGCCGGTAGGTATTGGTCACTGATTCAGCAGACTGTGTTGGTCGTTGTTTGTTACCTACCAGCAAACGGTGTCTGCACCTGATGACAGCAGTTGTCGGTCGCTTGTGTCACGACGTCAATGTTATGCAGATAATACAAGATTGCGAGTCGAAATTGAGCAACCACAGAAAAAAAAGAAAAAGGAAAAGGAAAAATAGGAAGTCAGCTCTTGTTTTGAAAACGAAAAAAACTGAGAACACTCGGTCCTCTTGACGAAAGCAGTGTGTTGGAAGTCAAATCCACCATATCCTTTTTTTTCTTTATTTTATTAAGCAAGTCCCAAAGTACATTTACAATTATTTCGAAACAAAACAAAACAATCCACATTCGTTTTATTCCGCCATTCCACCAATCAAAAATAATAGATGATCATTACAATTGTTTGATCAAATAGGTAGGTTTTTTCGAATAGGTAGGTAAAACTCACCAATGCAATGCAGTCGACATCACGGTGATCAATCCAGAGCATATAACCAAGCACAGGAAATGCACAAGTTACGTGATTTGAATCACCAAACATGGTTGGAGTTGTAAATGTAGTTGCACCACAAACAAGCACCAGAAAAATCAGATTGCATGGTTGTTAATCACGCAGAGCCATAGTGTAAAGTCAATCAGAGTTGACCATGTGCCATATACCCTAGATCAAATCACACATGCCAAAGGCATTGCATGGAGAGAGAAAAATAAAGGACAAAACGATGTTAGGCAAATTGAATTTTTCAATAATATAAAACAGGGTTAAAGTTGTTGAAGATAGCAACTGGGATAGGATTCGTTTTTGCAGCTATTTTTGGTAGGTACCTACCTAATGGGGTTGGCAACACTACCTACCTAACCCTAAGTAGAAAATCCTACAGAAATTGTTGTGGACAGAAAAAAAAACAGAATTAAAACCTATGAATGCCTGAGAAGAAGCAAAAAGAAAATTCTGAGTGCGGGAATACTGTCGCAACCTTTGGAGAAGTTCCCTCGGGAATGTTCCCATTCCCAAAGCTCTATAGGAGCACAAGCTGGCTCCCATGGGAGTAGCATGGAGTCATGAGGGGAAATGTCTTTGTATATGGTATATTAAATCATACAATATCTATGTATATTGTGGTCATTCATAAGTAAAAAAAATTGAAATTGACAGCATCAAGCTTTTTCTAGCATATATTTTCTGATTTCTCGCTTGAAGCAACCTATTGAGGTTACCTTCTTTATTTTCACTGGTAACTTATTCCACATTTGTGTCAGTCTGGCTTGCAAAATGTAGTTTCCACCGCTGGTTCTCGCACGATCAGTCAAAAAAAAATCTCCTGAACTAAGTAGTCTAGTCTGATAAATGTGTGAGAGCACATGGGATACAATGACATCTTTATACTGATTAAAATGCATAAACTTAAACATAATTATATATGTGATAATCGATTATTTGAGAAATACTCAAAAGACAAAAATCTCGATAAACAACTTTTGTTGGTGCATTAATACGCAAATAACTGATAATCCTAACGGCTCTATTTTGAAGCTTCTGAAGTGGTAATATTGTACTGGGGGGAGGGCAGAGACCCCAAACAGATGCAGCATAATGCAGGTGAGATTCAAAATGTGCATGATACACTTTCCTAACGACGCTGTCTGAAAAGGCCTTCTTAACTTAACCAATAAGAAAAATGCCAAAAGACAACTTCTTGGCCAAATGAGCAATATGAGCTTTCCACATCAAGTTGTTGTCAATATTGACACCAAGCAACTTATTATTGTTCGAATACTCGATCTGAGATGAGCCTAACCTTATGGACTCAAAAATCTCAATGCGCCACTGAACTTGGCGAAAAATACCGAATTTGGTTTTTTCTAAGTTTATGAATAAATAAATTGTTCATCCTGCTCCATAAAGTGATTTCATTGAGAATTCTTTTTCCTTCAATTTTCAACTGTTTGATGTCACTGTGGGATGTCTTTTGGTATTGGTACCTGCGTTTTGTGTGCAATGCTTGCTTATCCAATACTATATTTATTGGGTAAGCAAGCATTCCCAATAATTTCAAGCAAGCATTCCCATAGCAACAATAATTTCCCAGAAAAAAATGTTCCGACAGGATATCTTTCCTTTGACAGATGACAACTCAGGTTTTGGTTGTTGACATCTTTCCAGTGGCTGGACCAATACCCAGCCACCAGAAAGATGTCGACAACCAAAACCTGAGTTGTCAAAGGAAAGATATCCCATCGGAAACAATTTTTCTGGTCAATTAACAAGGCTAGGGGTGGTCTCTGAAAATCGGACAGCCGGACAGGACTGCCGGACAGCCAGAAAAGACCGCCGGACCGACCCGGACAGGTTAGGTTAGATTAGGATAGATTAGGTTAGGATAGACTATCCTAACCTAACCTAACCCGTCCGGGTCGGTCCGGTGGTCCTGTCCGGCATTCCTGTCCGACTGTCCGGCTGTACGGTTTTCAGGGACCACCAAGGCAGGTGTGTGTGGTGTGTGTGTGTGTGGAGAAACCAGACAGGTTCCTCCAAGAAGCAAAAAACGCCTTCCTTGCTTTGGCCTAGTTGAGTAACTGGCCACCAGCTCCAGCAAGCTAGGGTCACTGCCAAATTCCAAAAATCCAGTGCACTACCAGCAAGCAGCCTGGCAGTCCAGTCCCATCACACCGCCAGCAGCCATTTGTTTGCTTTTCCAACCCAAAACAGCCCCAATGCCGTACAACAAGTTGCCATCAGACATTGATGATCATTGCAAGAATCCCCAAAAGTAACAGGTTGTCAGGTTCCACAGTGACCAAGCTCAAAAAGTTGCAGTTCAGTATCAGTATCAGATTTACTCTGTTCTACAGGTTTTCATGCCATAAAGGCAATCATCAATTGTGAACAGCAGAGGTTCATCATTTACCAGGGAAGGGAGGGGAAGGGATGGTAAGGGAACGCGACCGTCGGCTGCATTATCGAAAGGAGGGGTAAAGGGAAAAGGAGGGGAAAGGACAGGACCGCAAAGAGATCATCGGAATGTGGACGGGGCCTAGTCATATAGCAATCACTTCAGACACCCAAGCAGACACACACACATGCACAACCAGGCAAGATCCAACCTTGAGCAAACTCTAACACTCATTTCCTCATGCATACCCAATCACAATCTCAAAAAAAAAAACACAAAAGTGGAAAAAACAAGGTACCTAGTAAAAATAGAACTTCCCAAGAAGATAGGGATGCAGGTGGTATGTAAAACACAGAAAAGAAAAAAAAAAAAAAAAAAGAAAAAAAGAAAGAAAAAGGAAAAAAAAAAAACAAAAAAAACAAAAAAGAAAAGGAAAAAAAGAGGGAAAAAAAATGAGAAAAAAAAAAACAGAAAAAAAAAAAAACGAGAAAAAAGAGTGAAAAAAAAAAAACAAAGAAAAAAAAGAAGAAAAAAAAGGGGGATCTGAAATTTGAAAGAAAGTCACAATTTAGATTTGAACAACTGATTCGAGAGAAGACTGGCAGGTACACGGAATGAAAGAATAGGTAGGTACCTACCTTCAAGATGATCTTGGATGGCAATTGGCAAATAAAGGCAAAGTTTGAAACACGATAAGGAATGAGAGCATTTTAGAGCAATACGTGAGTACCTACCCTATCCAGTGCACTACAATGAGGGAAAGGTTCGCCTTGCGTCAGTCGCGCGGCGAGAGCGTTAACAAGCGCAGGGAGTCACGGAAGCACCAGCGGCGTTCGCCAGCAGTACGCACACTCCCTCTTCCCAGCTGCGTGAAAAAGGTTTTGCACTGACCACGCAGTGGGGGGCCGCCAACATGGGCCGCCGTCTCCGGGCAGGTTCCCGGCTTAGGTCTGGGCATGGGTCCCTGACCCGTTCCCAGACCACAACTTTATCAACCCCATGCATTGCACCAGATCCGAATAGGGCCCACAAGATCAGGCTAAATTAAGAACAATCAGGCATATTTTGAGACAGAATAAGTGATTCAACAGAGTTGTGGGATAAACAATTCCAGTCTACAATAGTTCTTGGAATGAATGAATACTTGAGTATGTTCTTGGAAGGTTGATAAAGGTTAATCTTGAAAGCATGGTCATGTCGACCAATGTAAGCAGGAGCAGCAAGAGTATCAGAAAGACATGACCAACCACCGTGATGTGTGAAAATTTTACTGAGAGCTGAAAGCCTGAACTGAGAACGCCTGTCAGAGAGTGGTGGCCAATTCAGAGAGGAAAGCATTGAAGAGACGCTCGAGTAGGGAGAGAAATCATTCTTTACAAAGCGAGCTGCTCTGCGTTGGACTCTTTCAAGTTCGTGAATGAGAGAGATGTGGAAAGGATCCCAGATTATGCAGGCATATTCCAGGAGGGACGGATAAGTGAAATGTAGAGAATTCCTTGGTTGCAGGAGAACAAGATTTGAATATGCGTCTGATTTTGAGAAGAGCAAAATTGGCATTACGTGCAATAGTGTTTATATGCAATTTCCAGGACAGGTCGGATGTCAGTGTTACACCAAGATATTTGCAGGATGTTGAGGTGGTCAAGACAGCGGCCGAAGAAGGAAGGATATAAGAGATTGAAGGGGATGAAGCTTAGTCGAGAACCGGATGTGGACACACTTTAATGCATTTAGCGCAAGGCCCCACTGCAGGCTCCAAGAGTCAAGGGAAGCAAGATCATCCTGCAGTAAGTTTACATCAGATTGAGATTGAATGGTCTTGTAGAGAACACAGTCATCAGCAAATAGCATGATATTCGAAGAAGAGATTACATCGGAAGGTCGTTGATGAAAATAAGAAAGAGAAGAGGGCCTAACACACTACCTTGAGGTACACCTGATGTTACTGGAAAAGTGATGAATTTGCACCACCAAGAGAAACAGACTGTGTTCGGTTGCTCAGAAAAGAATCAATCCAAGAGATGATGAAGCAGAGAGGCCCAAAGACTGCAATTTGAACATTAGAGCCCTGTGTGGAACAACATCGAAGGCAGTTTTGAAGTCCAGGAAAAGTGCATCAGTATCAGTTCCTTTGTCAATGGATGATGCGACGATTGAGTAAACTTGGCAAGAGCAAGTTCACAAGACCAGCCAGGACGAAAGCCAAACTGACAAGGAGAGATGGAATTAGTGGCATGAAGAAACTCTCTGATGTAGTCCGAGACTAGCTTTTCCATAAGCCTGCATACACAAGAAGTGAGACTGATAGGACGGTATTAGCTGGAAGTGAAGGATCGCCTTTTTTGAACAGAGGCAAATTCTGCCAGATTTCCATGCCAGGTAGCTCAACACAAGAGAGGGCTTGTTGAATATAAGATAGAGATAGGCAGAAAATTCAAGAGGAAAGATTTCAAAAGAGATCCCGGAATTCCATCAGGACCAGAAGATGACGATTTAGATTTCCGAATAGCAGATGATATAGAAGAAATGGTTATCGAGAAAGTTGGATACGGTTTTGAAGAAATGGAAGTAGTGGAAAGGCAGAAGTATCAAAAGTGGCAGCAGGTATGTGGAAGAAAACTGATGGGCAAATGCCTCAACCTTTTCGGATGGTGAACTTGCTAGGCCATCTTGAAGGTTTAAAGACGGGATACAAACTGAACCACGGAACCTATTATTCACCTGCTTCCAGGGTTCGCCCCGGTTTAAACCACCCCGGTTTTAACCGGGGGTTTTAACCGGTTTTAACCGGGTCGGGCAAAACTGAAAAACCCGGGTTTTTTGTATTTTTACAGGGTTTTTCATTTGAATTTGCATGGAAAAGATATTGCAGTGCAATGAATTATATGGCCAAATAAATATGCATTTTAGTGTTTCGTGACATTTCGATTTCACTTGGCCTTTTCAAATTCAATTTCACGGCACTTCAAAGGCCAAGCCTTTTGCCTTGTCCTTTTCACCGGAAAACCAGGAGCGACAGGACAGGGGGCTTTTGTAATTGGTGTGGGCCGTTAGCATACCAGAATACATTTACACGTCTTAAAGAAAACCGAAGTTATTGTCGACAGAGGAGACAGACGGCCATATAACCCATTGCAATCACCTCAAGTCAGACTCAGGCTCATCACAATCAACAGCCAATTCAGCGAGAGATTTTGACTTCCACGTCAACAAATGCCAGTCCCATTGTCGGAAATGTGCATCCACCTGCTGAATTCTGAATTATTTGTGTCTGGCTGAGGCCTGAGGCTGAGTTGCAATGGGGAATATGGCTGAGCCCGAGGATGCCTCTCAGGCACACACCGCTCAGACTGATGTCGACTCATTGTACTGCTCCATCTCTCAGACGGTCGCGTTTCCTTCCCATCCCTTCCCCTCCCTTTTCCTGGAATATGATGAACCTCGCTGTTCACAATTGATGCCTCCCTTTCCTGGAATATGATGAACCTCGCTGTTCACAATTGATGATTGCCTCAATGGCATGAAAACCTGTCGAACAGAGTAAATCTGATACCGAAACCGATGTCACCATCATCATTTGCCACCATGAGCTGACAGCCATGTCGGCGGTGGCTCGGCATTGACCTTGTTGGATACCTTGGGCTCGCGAAGAGAACAATGACCCATAGGTAATCGTAGCCCAACTCCTCTGCATTCAACTGAAATTGGCAATGCCTAATCTGATGCCAACTTTTTTTGTATCAGATCAGAGAGTTCTGATGCAACTTTTATCAGGTTTCTGAAAATCTTTGCTCATCTTAAGAGATGTTATCCATTTGGTACTTATGCACAAAATAACATATCTCGTCAAGGAAACAATATGTTGCAATATTCTAAGTGGAATAATTCATCAAAGAAGCGATTGCTCAAGCAAGATGAGAAGACCCAACACTTCCCTCTAAGGCCGGAGAGATCTCCGATGCTTTTTTTAAAACCACCGGTGAAAGTTGCGGATATCCACGTTTTGGGGAAGGGATCGATAATATCCTCAACTATATCCGGTGGTTTTGAAACAAGCAACGGAGATCTCTCCCCTAAGAAAGTTGGAGAAGAAGAGATAAATAATCGCAAAACAGATAGCACAGACCTACCTACCCAAGACAATGATGCCTATCTAACAAAGGGAACTTATGTAAAACTAATGGAAGTAGCACATCAAGACATCAATGCTACAGCAGCCACAGTAAAATGAAAAATCCGAAAAACCCAGGAAAAACCCCAAAAAACCCGGTTTAAACCGGAAAAACCCAGCGGGCTGTGCAAAACTAAAAAACCCTGGGTTTTTGCGAACCCTGCCTGCTTCCAGGCCTTTTGCAAAGTTCCACGGGAGTTGGAGTTGCATGAGCCGGACCTGAGAGAAAGACTAGAAAGGAGGTTATTTTCATGGTGAAGTTTTGCAGCAGCGAGGTCAGAACAGAGAGAATCATAGATTCTTGAGTAAAGCTCAGAGTAGTGGCGAAATTTGTAGTATTTTCTGCACTGACGAGAAAGGTGGCGAATATGCGGGAGGTAGTTGAAGGAGAAGGAATTGGTTCTGGGCCTAATGAGGCGAGTAGGCACAAACTGACTGATGCCGTGGTGAATTATGGATTCAAAATCGCACCAGATGGGGGTTGATGGATGAGTCCAAATACCTATCACGAAAAGAGGGAAATGATCTGAGTAGGAATTCAGAAAAACCAACACTGTCCATTCGCTTGAAGTCTCTAATCAGGACAGGCGGCTCCAAATCATGAGGTGGGACAGACAGGTTCAAAATGAGTAGAACAGCCAAGTGATCACTTATGCCTGTTTCCACAGAGACGGAATTTAGAATGTGGACAGGCCGCATGAGAAAAATGTCCAAGATAGAGTTAGAAACAGGACGAGTGGGAACCTTGACCAATTGATCAAGGCCGAAGTCAAAACAGAAATCGGATGCAGCTCGATTGACAGAGAGGACCATAACAGCAATTAGGCTTGGGGGAAGAGTATCCCAATTCAAATCTGGAAGATTGAAATCGCCAGCAATAAGCAAGGGAGTCATCAAATCGGCAAACAAATTAAGGTTAACTAACTGAGTGGTTATTTCATGGAATATCTCAGGAGAGGAATCTG
The DNA here is from genome assembly GCA_030068105.1 of Sinentomon sp. SZTP_YWyxl. Taxonomy (NCBI): domain Eukaryota; kingdom Metazoa; phylum Arthropoda; class Protura; order Sinentomata; family Sinentomidae; genus Sinentomon; species Sinentomon sp. SZTP_YWyxl. The sequence continues at coordinate 15,344 of JASGXE010016781.1, forward strand.
GAGGACGGTAGCCACCAACAACATAGAACGGTTTACCTAATGATTTCAGGGTGAGGGAACATATTTCGTTTTCGTGGTCCTTGAATAGGTACAACATCTACCCACCACTTTTTTTTTTTTTTTTTTTAATTTCAAGGATAACAGCAAAAGTGAACAAACATGTCGTGACATTCAAAGTATCAAACGTTATGTATCCTACCTAGGTACTTACTTTTTTTTAAAAAAGGAAAAAAGAAAAGACTTTCCTGACTGTTACCTTGAATGTGCTGCAAAAAGTCACCATGGCAAAAGAAAACTCAAAAAGAACGAAACGGACCACAGATTTCGCAACAAAACACCAAGAAAAGATCGCGAACGCATGGCACACACGTCACCACGAACCTGAGACGGCGGCGGCCATTTTGAAATT
>JASGXE010016782.1:0-10549 GCA_030068105.1 Sinentomon sp. SZTP_YWyxl
CGGCCATTCCTTAAGCGACTGACTCGGTATATCTGGTTTTGTTGACCTGGTTAAGTTGCTCCACAGAAAGGACTCGTTGCTGTTTGCGTGGCTCTTTCTATCCCCTTTGGGTACTTTCATGGTTTGCCAGATCCCATCCTTCGGAGGCAGATTAAGGCAGTGCGTGGATGTCCCTTGTGATGCCGGCAATGTTCGATATTGGGTGGATTGTGCTGGAGGCAAGCATGATGAGAGAAAGCTTTGTCGTGGTTGAGGTTGAGGCATTGGTGTTTTGGGGGAATGGGACTTTTCCCCGATGGGTGGTGCAGCCAACTCGAAGTTCGTTCTCAACTCGAAGTTCGTTCTTTCGAAAGAGTTCTTGGAACAAGAGAGGTTGCTTCCACCCTCATCTTCCTTTGCTCTTCTTTCCCTGTCATTTTCAAAACGCTGTGCGAAACCTTGCAAGGTGGTTTCATTGCGACGCTGGCTCACATGAGCAGTGCCATCAACCAAGTCTCCTGAACCTTGCCTTGGCCGAACCTGGTGCGAAGTAGGTCGAAGGGCGTGGAGGAAGCTCTTATTTCCGCAGCTGGTCGAACTGTTGTGGTCGGTGAAAAAACGTTGCTTATTTGGTCGGAATGTCCTCCGTTGATTTCCTGAGTTTCTGTGATGACAGGGTGAGTCAGATGAGGAGAAGAGTCTTTGTGAGACTGTCCGTGTGTCGGTGACCTCTGCTCTGCATCTGACCTTAGGTCAAGGTCAGGCTTCACCTTCTCCGAGCATTGAGAATTTATATTCTGCGGGCATTGCCCTCTTTTTCGACAGCTTGATCTTTTTCTGTCCTTCGAGAGCGCAGAACAGCTGATTTTCCCTTGGTCAAGGTTGATCTTATCAAATTGAATTATCAGCTGAGATACCGTTGTGGATCGTCGAATGCCTGCTATCGCTTCAGGTGGGACAGGGAGCCTCCTGACCGAAGTTGACTCCCCAGCGGGTCTCTGCTTGGATCCCCTGAGTTGCTGCGAGCCAGCAACCAGGCGACGGCAGCTGCTAGTCTTTCGCAAAAGATATTTCACTTTTGCTCTTGGCGTCATTCCACTTTCACTGCCTTCTTTCACGGTAAAAACACACTTGCTGGCACCACCGTATTCTTGCATCGCGACACTGATTTCAGTCACAATTACGAGTGGGCAGACCGCAGAACATCAATGATGATGCGTATAGGCCTATTATCGTGTTGTTCTGCCGTCATCGCAAAGTCACACTAATCTTATCAGGAGAGACATCACTCCATGTAAGACAACACTAAAAACCAGCAGAGCCTTATCTTATCGTGAATTATGAGCTTGAAAGTGTTTATTAAAAATGTAAGAAAATTTTTCAAGCGCTTGAAAAGAATTTTGTTCAAGAATTTTGTTCAGCGATCCAACGAACAAGTTGGATCGTTGGAAGGAACTTCGTGATTAAGTTAGCGTCACCTTCCGGATGACGCTCCCGGTATAGGGGCGTTAACAAAAATTGGCTGCCGGTTGATTGTGAACTTAAAATGCAAATTGCAACACTATCCACTGCGAAAGAGCACGTTAATCGCGACCTCCTGACGTTCTGACAGTTTGAACGTTCGCCCTTTTTGCTGTTGAACGGATGATAAACTTTATGTTGCGATATTCATTTGTTCGCAATTGGTACCCTGGCATATCTATTTATTTTGGAATTTTAATCGCAGCACGAGACGAAATCTTCAAGACGTTGTCTGATCGTGGATGAAAGAAGGTCCTCCCAAGAGTGGGCGTTCTCGAAAAGAGGTTACACATCTGCATGTACCTACGTATAACATACTCCTCATTCCACTTGAAGATATGAGCCAAGAATGTTCCCAAGTGTGCTCAGAGTGAATTCAGAATTCTTTCAACAATGAAAACTCGGTCGAAAACGTCATTCTCGACATAGAAATTTAAGTTTTTCTGTGCATTTAAATGGAAGAATGTGAAGCATTCTCAGCTCATATCTTCAAGTGGAATGAGCTGTAGGTAAGTGCAAAACTTGTACATGTGTTGCGTCGTGGTCAAACGTCAATTATACGTATTTAATGAAAGCCAAGCCCGAGATGATTACGAAATTCATGGACTCATGCCCAATCTCTCCATTTAATTCAGTTATACGACCGTTATCAAATGCTATACGCGCAGTCAGTAACTCTAAAGCCAATTCGGCATGTGGATGGATCACTGCCGACAATGGAGATGGAATGGTATTGTGTATAGAAATTAATATTTCCCAGAGACAACTAGTCTTTCTGCACCAAATTGGCTATTGATTGCAGAAATCGCAGGACGAGTCTGGCAATGGGGAATACGGCTGATATTGATATCCAATACACGTAGGTTCAATCATTACAGCAGCACAACAATTGCCATACAAAAAAAAACGACAATTATTATTGAGACTAAGTGCCACTTCGCTGCCCGGCCGCGTATGTGATTAATCTATACGAATCGGGAACTTTTCCATCTAACCGCATGTAAAAGTCCCGACCCACAAAAAAGGCAAGAAAACACTCTGAACATAGAAAATGGGTCATGTTCGGTTAGGAGTAGGCTAGGTCAGGGTAGGTTAGGTTGGTTAGGTCGGGTTAGGTTAGCTTTATTTTGTTTTTGCTTTCTTTTTTGTCCAAGCGCGAAATCTGGACATGGCCGCATTCGTATAGATTAATAGAATACGCTTCCCGGCCTCCTACCTCACTTCCTACCTCCTACCTCATACCTAGTAAAGACATTCGTTTTTTCGCAGAAACGCAGTAGGTCCCTGCGTCCCTGTCTCTCACACTGCTATCTTGCCTGAAGGACTCCGAAAATGTGTGATAGATCGAAACTGAGTGTGCGTACGTTCTGTGATTTTGTTCGGGGAAAGTGCAGTGCAGGAAATTATGAAAATCACCGAGAGCGTGTTTAGCCGCCTACATTAATTGTTCAAAGAGTGTCAAGATGTTCAGTATTTTTTTTTTCTTGTAACGGCTCACGGCATTTTCCGACCACCCTCTCATATCGTTAAACAGTGCTGTCCTGCCATAGAACTTTATAGAGTATACCGGTGTTCTGTACTATACACTTCATTGTGTCCTGCAGGCTGGGGGGTGTTTTTGGACCGAAGAATTAATCATGTGTCGGTTACTCCATTCAGTGACGCTTCTTTACTTTTAACGAAGATGGCGTAATTGTGAGCAGTGCATGATTGGCTCTTCGCCACACCAACTCTTTTGAATTTGACTTTGAATTTGTATATTTTAGGAGTTACATCCTTTAAATATTTACAACACAAAGATGGTCTATTTTGCAGCAAATAAACAATTATGCATGTGCCAAATTGATATTTTCAAAGTCATTTTCCGGACACATCCTCCTTCGCAGGTATGGAATTAGAAAAGGGAAGAAGTGAATCGAAGGAATGATACGTTTTGGGATACGTCGACTTGAAGAGCTGATGGACGTGGAGTGAAAAACGTATCTCGGATGCGAAGAAAGAAAATGGTGTTCTGCGAGGCTTGAGACATTTTATTTACGCAATTATTTATGCATTTTTTTGTTTTGAAGAGGAAATAAACGGTAATGAACAGAGCTTGTGAACCCGGAAGTATAGCAGACAATTCGATGGTCAAAATCAGAGGACCTACACTCTTCGCCGGATATTTTCGAACGTATAAAAGAAAACCAATAGTCCTGGAGAATCCAGTATAGTGGTATCTAATTTCTGCAAGGCTTGCTTTTTACTTTTATCCATTTCATTTCATTTCATTTATTATTAAAATCAGTTCACATTAATTGGTGAACATAGTCGCCGTTAGGCCCGTCAGATAGTCAGGAATAAAATCAACAATGGAAAAAGAACAGTTTAGAAAGTTGTAGAGATGTTGCCCGCGCAGTGGCCAATTAGAGGATAAGCGACGAGCTTGCAGGGAGAGAATTCCAGTTTCGGATGGTGCGCGGAAAAAAAGAGTAAAAGTATTGAGTATTTTTTATAAGCGGTGCAGAGATATGAAAGGCATGCTGGCTCCGTACTTGCTTGCAATTTTATCCGTAGGTACTTGCTTGCAATTTTAGTCGTTGGAGGAAAGGTGTAGTGCGATTTTCACCGGTTAATGTTTGGAATATGGCCCCCGTGTCAAAAAATGCGCACGAGATGTGTTTGACGATCAAGGTAAATATAAAGGTTTTTTGCAATGCACACCTTTATATTCACCTTGTTTGAAGATGACTCCAAGGTGTATCTGGCGGGAGAGTGGAAGAAATGATGGAGGATTATTATTTCACGAATTAAAAACGAATGAGCGGTTATGTCGGACAGCAGGATGAGGGTTAAGTCATTTATACGGGGGGGACACAATTGCACGGCAACAGGGAAACATTTTCCGAAAAAAGCTGTACCCTTAGCCGTGCAATAGTGTCCCCCTTTGGCACCAGCATACGGCACAGGGTGTGCCTTATTTCTCTGGAGAGTGCGCAGTCGGTTGGGATAGGTAAGGCGCTTTGGATAGGTAAAGGTAAGTTGGTTTAGGTTCGGTTAGGTCGTTAGGTTTGGTTCGGAGGTTAGGTTAGGTTAGGTTAGGTTAGGTTAGGTTAGGTTAGGTTAGGTTAGGTTAGATTATAGGTTAGGTCAGGTGAGGGTTCACTGTGCAGTGTACCTTTATACTTAAAACAACCAAATGAACCTTTACTTAAAACAACCTGGACCTAATCTAATCCAATCTGACCTAACCTGACCTGATCTCCCTGCGCGACTTTAAGCGACTAAACCCCATGATTTGCTCAGCCCGCAATTACAGATACGGAACAAGAAAAAATAATGCAGGCAGTATATAGAGTACACAATTGCACGACAGGGAAAAAGCACACCCTGTAACGTCTGCAGGAGCCTAAGGGGGAACACTATTGCACGGCTAAGAGTACAGCTTTTTACTAAAAATGTTTCCCTGTTGCCGTGCAATTGTGTCCCCCCCCCCTTATAAACGACATAACCCCAGGATGAAAGCGTGTGGACCAAACACAGTGGAAGGGAATCGTCGAATGCTTTTCGGTCATGTCCCATGCATCACAAAAACGCAAAAATGCAAAAACTTAAAAAACTTTAAACTTGTGTAAGGTTTTCGGGGTGTTCCCCAGGGCTTCTTTTCGTCCATATCAACCCGCATTCATACTTTGCGCCTTTCTCTGGCGCCATTCATACCAATCATTCACCATACCCACACTGGTGTTCGGGGCGCTAGCCCGTTTCTTGGATTCCCGTTTCTTGGATTCCCGTTTCTTGGACGGAAATCGTCCCGTTTCTTGGATTCCCATTTCTTGGATTCCCGTTTCTTGGATTCCCGTTTCTTGGACTCCCGTTTCTTGGATTCCCGTTTCTTGGATAAAGATGTATTGTTCATTTCAGCGAGCGACAAGCAGTCTTAAGTCGGCGAAGTACTGCATCATTTGCAAATAATCAGAAAGACTGAGTGGTGCGATCAAATGTGTTTTCAATAAAAGTTTAATCTGTCGAAATAGGAACCAAACCTAACCGAACCTAACCAAACCTAACCTAACCAAACCTAACATAACCTAACCAAACCTAACCCAACCTAACCTAACCTTAACCAAACACAAGTCACACGACAAAGAACTGAGAAAAGAGAAAAACCCGACTGGCGCAAAAGATCGCATGAAAGCCACAGCAACTGTATGAAAAACCACTGCACTGCCCAACTGGACGAATGTTACTAGAGAGAAAGAGAGAGTGTATTACATAATTCATTTCTGAAGAGGCAGGCATTTATGAATGAAAAATTGTGGTTTTCGTGGGTTGGTGTGGTGGGACAAAAGGCAAAAACACCGGCAAGCGCAAATAAAAACTCTCGTTCTGTAATCACCATTACCATTTCATCCAAGGAACGGGAATCCAAGAAACGGGAGCGTCCAAGAAAGGGGAATCCAAGAATCGGGAATCCAAGAATCGGGAATCCAAGAAACGGGAATCCAAGAAACGGGAATCCAAGAACCGGGAGACCGCGGGTGTTCGGTACCCCTGTATGTGTCTGTGGCTTTATTATGTTTCTGTAACTTGCCGCCACTCTTGGACGGACAAAGTGTTCTTTTACGTGCACATGGTGAATTGCACACGGGACCACCTTCTTAAAGTCCCTTCCGAAGGACCAGAAGACTTGCCACCAAGTCTCCCTTTCTGTCACTGCAGCCAGAATGGCGCATGACCCAACCCACAAATTCCGACTGTGGCGGGAATCGAACCCACAACCTTCGGATTTGGAGTCAGACCAGCGAACCAACTGAGCCACTGTGACAGACACCTTTCATGCACCTTTCCGCCCCGTTTCGGCTGAAAAGCGCGCAAGGAACTCGATTGAAAGATTTCTTTGTGGCAAATGTATTATCCACAGTCACCTTCCCCTGCAGGTGAGAATGGTTTCATTTCATTGATGCCCTTCGACTGGACAAAACAAGCTCTTCTTCTGCATGATGTGATCATCATCATCATCATCGTGGAGTCATATGGACTGATGGCCATTCGGCTGGTGGTCCGACCTTTTACCTTGTTGCACACACCTTTGGTCTCGCAAGGAGAACTATGCCCCATAATCGTAACTGAATTCAACTGAAACGACTCGGACCAGTTTTACGGCGAATACACGCCAACACAAATACACGCAGGTTTTCCCGGAGAGAGTCATGCTCTGCAGAGCAGTGATGTGTGACTTGTGAGATGTGGCTTCTCTGTTGTGTAACCTGCCAAGCCACTGTCTTGGACTTGGACCTAGGTGTTCTTTAACGTGCGCAGTGTGATTCTGCACACGGGACCTCCTTCTTAAAGTCCCATCCGAAGGACTAAGAGACTGGCCACTAAGTCTCTCTTTCCGAACTCATTTACTGTGCCTCGCCGAGGGAGGATGCACCATTTGTGCCACAGTAAATTTCGTGCCCCGACGGGGAATCGAACTCGGTCCACCTGGGTGGTAGTCGAATGCGCTAACCACTGTGCCACGAGGTTCGGACAAGGGAGATGATGGGATGATGGGTTGAAGAGAAACTAAACTGTGCGCACGTTGATTCCCCATGCAAACACATCAGCGAAACGTTAATTTCCGCACTGAATCGACAGTTTTCGGCCGGTTTTACATTAAAAAAATTCTGGTTTTTATTCTCCTCAAGCATTCTTGAGAACATGCTCACTTTGCGACCTCCTTTCAGTGGAATGCGGTTGCAGACATTGCAGGACGAAATGAAACACAAACCGCAAAAGATAAGAATTGTTAGGCCCTATACACCGATTTATGAACGAGAAACGAAGATGGTAAAGCAGTCCTCGCAGATATGATATGAGCCCATGTCTCGGATTTGTTGAGCACGCATTGTGGTGTGTTTTCATGTGTCATCAAGTGTCATGTTATAGCGGACATGTTTCCGTCCTTTAAAACATTGTATGTGCATTTCATTCAATGCATAATCTGGCTTTCAACTTCTATTCAATTTCTCAACTTGAAAAAATCAGCGTCGAGCGGCCGCGATGACATTGAGTTGCTGTGGTTGGACGGAAACTTTTGCGGAAATGTTGCAAAGGCTGAAATGCAAAGGAGACTTGACCTGTGAGGCTGTTTTGCTCACGCATGAAATTGATGTTCTTCTCTCATCACTTCACTTTCACGCAATGATAAATCCTGGTCTATTTTTTTTCAAAGAACGTCATTCCACTGGAATGGTCTTGTCCCGATTCAAACGTACCTAATCGTGAAGGCTATTCTACGCGCACCAATTCTTTTTCCTCAAACTCCTCTTTTTTTAACCTGGTCTGAAAGTGTAACTGCGGGTACAATCTCCCGTCCATAGGCAGTCAATGGTAATGTCAATGGTTGGCTGCAAGACCCATTTTTGACTCAAAGAAAAAACACAGATCGATTGAAAACTGCAATCATCTTGTTTTGTGTGCAGATTTACAAAAATTTCCTCTCTTTAGAGGTTTCATAATGTCCTGGACTTTGAAAACTTTCTTACACCTCTGGGTATATGGCCAAGACACCAACCAAGGAATTGGTAATTATTTTGAAAGCATCATCAGATCTCCCTCGATTCCTGGGATCGACTTGTGCAGTGCCCGCGCAAAGCAGATGTGTTTCCTCTACAATCAGGTCATATGGTACAAGGACGGTCCGGTGAAAAACCAGCCACCAGGAAAGCTTGAACAAAGATAGGTAAAAACGGATTTGTTCAACCCATAATTCCGTATTTTTGTCGTAAGCATTCCATCTATCGAATTTGAGGGATATCATTATTTGTGGGAGCGAACTATCTACATGCGTGTGTCTGATCGTCAGCATATACGGGGACGGCCAGTGCCTCCTGGACGATTTATCCCATTTTAGGGGTCAGTCCCTTAATTCTATAAAGAAGCCAATTTGAAGGAATGAAGACACTATACATGCCTTGGGCGTTGATACAGCAGACCTCCTTGTCCTTCGCACAATGCACCTGTTTTTTGTCACCGTATTATTTATTATTATTATTAATCACAAAGACTGCCACCAAGGTTTTGGGTGGCAGGAAGACGATTTACAAAGCAATCCTAGTCAAAGAGAGCACACAAGAGAAAAAAAGAAATCGAGAAATCAAAGGCATTGTGCGACAAGAAAACGACTCAATAGCAATCATATACCAAGCAACACAGAAAAGGAGACAAAATTCAAGAAATCAATGGCGAGGTTTTTGGTGTGACGCCACGGAGAGCACGTGAGCGGGATATTATATTTGCTGTGCCAGGGAGGTTATTCCAATCCCTTATCGTTCGAGGGAAATAAGAATTAAAAGCTAAGTTGGTCTTAAAGAAGGGAGCAGTAAAAGTTAGACCATTGTCTGTTCTACGCTGTATAGTATACTTATGAGTATACTACGCTGTATAGTATACGTATAGTATACTTATGAATGCGGTTTCTTCGCTCTTGGAGAATGAGCGGCTAATTTTTGCGAATCTTTTGCCGCAGACACAACTTAGCAATGAATGTGTGCTGGATTTGAAAAGTCTCGCGTCAACCCCAGATTTGAGACATTTATGGGAGATCTTTTAATCCACGTGAACTGTATAGATGCTTTGGGTGGAACCTGAATCTGAATGCGGAAATTGCAACTGAAGCGAGAATTGCAATGCTGAAATTCTCAGTTGTCGAGAATCTTTTCAAAGATCCTGTAGGTTCGTCGAGTGCTGTGCTTTTCTCTTGCCCCCAGACTGAAAAATCAAGAACATACAGGCTGTTCAGGGAGAAATTAGGTAGAATTCTGGTAAGATCAAGGTGAAGAAGCCGCCTGGGCCTGATGGTATCCCTGGTCGGATACTCAAGGAACTCGCTCCAGCATTGGCACCTGCATTGGCTGCATTTTTTAGCCTGATCATTGCGGAGGGGGTTATCCCTGACGATTGGAAATGGGCAATAGTTACACCAATTCCAAAAAAGGGGCAAACCGGAACCGCCCAGAGGGTTATCGACCCATCTCACTCACTTGCATTAGCTCCAAGCTTTTTGAAACCATACTTTGTTCTAGTATTTCTGCATTTCTTGCTAGTTTGAACTTTTTTCACCATAATCAATTTGGATTTCGTTCTGGCAGATCTTGTGAGGGCCAGTTAGTGCTCTTCGTTGATGAAATTGCTAGATCCCTTGACAACCGTAACCCTGTACATGCAATTTTTCTGGATTTGGCAAAAGCATTTGATATGGTTCCGCATGCCAAACTCCTCTCCAAACTAGAACAGTTAAATTTTCCATCATTCCTCATCAGCATTATATCTTCCTTCCTGAGTGGTAGAAAACAAATGGTTTCAGTAGAGGGTGCATTGTCGGCTGCAGGTGATGTCACTTCTGGAGTTCCTCAGGGAAGCGTCATTGGTCCCCTTTTGTTCCTTATCTATATTAATGATATATCAGATGGCCTCAGCTCATCCTTACGTATGTTCGCAGATGATATTGTGCTATATAGGCCCATTCTGTCCCATGCTGATTGTGAGATATTAGGATCTGACCTTGAGAAAATACATCAATGGTGTGACAAATGGGGAATGAAAATTAATATTGAGAAATCAAAAGTGGTTCTTTTTGGCAACAACCGCATACCCATTCCTATTTCATATGCCATCAAAGCTGTCCAACTTGAAGTAGTGCCCACTTTCAGGTATTTAGGTGTTATTTTAAGTCATGATTTGTCCTGGGATGTGCACATAGCGGGTGTGATTAGCAAAGCTTCCTCACAGTTGGGCTACATCATTAGGAATTTAAAACAAGCTTCAGCTTCCCGCAAAAAACACGCTTTTGTCTCAATGGTCCTTCCTGTTCTTGAATATGCTTGTGCCGTGTGGAATCCCAGCAAGAGGGGTGACATTGATGCCATCGAAAAAGTTCAAAGAAGAGCTGCTCGCGCTATAACTGGAAATTTTGACAGGTACGCCAGCGTGACAGCCATGCTCAATCACCTGAAACTGGATACTTTGGTGAGCCGGCGTCATGTTCATTGTCTGAATCTTTTGGTGACATTCTTACTGGCAA
>JASGXE010016783.1:0-21396 GCA_030068105.1 Sinentomon sp. SZTP_YWyxl
GTCCGTGGTGAGCTGGTGCTCCATCCTGTTGTAACCAAGCATTCTGCAGTAAAATCCGGTTTCAGAATTCTGAAATGAACCATTCTCTCAACATGGCGAGGTGCATTTGTTGATTCACGGTCGCTTCAAAAAAAAATACGGGCCGCTGCAAACGTTGTAGCTGATGGGTGTCCATGGCATCACATGTGGAGGATTGGAATATGGAACACAGAAATCAGCAAAAACACGCCAAACAAATGGGTGCTCAGGGACTTTTGGACCAACCTGTAGAATTCATTGAAAATCGGATGTTGATTCTGATAAGAAAAAACAGACATTTGCCATTTGCTTTACTCATGTCCGAATGGCCTCTCCATGTCTCGCGTCAAGGATGGCGACGAAAGATACAAATTCAATGTAACATAGTAACGTGAGTCGAATAATGCATTTGCACTTCCATTTTACGTTTGCGGCCCTCCCGAAATGATGTGAGAACAAATTTTTATTCATGCGTAATTCTCGAAGGATCCAAAACTTTTCGATTGCTCCAGTTCAGTTTAGCTTACGATAGCTCCAAATCCTGAAGTTTAAGCGACATTCGAAATGAAATACCAAATCAATTTACAATGTCGAAATACAAATTCAATAAACAAATACAATATAAAAAAATGCTATATCAATATCAACAAACAATATCAATATCTGCTGCAGGTGCAGCGCTTAATATTGGCCTCACAAACGTTTATGAATTAGGCCCAGACTTTGGATGGATTTTTATTTTTTTTTAATTCCAACTCAAGAGAAGACGGTGAAAGCCAAGATGAGGACAGCATAAAAACACTGGCTTCAAAACAACAAAAATCGGCTCGATAAAGCGGACTCTGACGTCGTGACATTCCCCTAAAAGAGCTCCACCGTTTTTTTTATTGCATCGAGAGGTTCACCCCAAGGGCCAAACAGGCAGATATGGGTTCAATATTTTATACGCACTATGCGGCCAGAACCTTCGAAACTTATCAGCAGAATATGGCTTCCAAAGTTTTCAAATTCCATTATAAAAAAACTTGCATTCATTCCTCAATGGTATCGCCACACCCTCGTGCGACGCAGGACTATCTCGAAAATAGGGTCGAACTCACATTAGCCGCAGGGAAATAGTCAATTCCCGCCGGTATAAAACCGCCCACAAAAATGTGTTTGGATGCATCAATACTGCTGCTCTCTGGAAATGCATGGGGCATCGCACGTTACCAAAGCCCTGCTGACATTTTCAGCACAAAGAAAAAATATTCGAAAAGGAAGCTTTTGAAATCGCATGAAGTTTTTTTTGATTCTTTAAATTTGTTGCAATTAAAATCTGGCCGATATTGAATCAACTCAGGCGCCATTTAGAATCAATGGCAGAATGCGCCGCAAAACACCATGACACTCGTGTATAGGGCGTGTAATTGCATCAAGCCCTGTTGGAATTAGATGGCACCTGTAGGGCGCGATTTGTTGGGGGTACGGGGGTATTACCCCCAGTTCAAAAATGTTTCACCCAAATTTGAGTTATTTTATGCATAAATGGGTATTTTGCCATAAAAATTGAGGTTTACCCCCCCCCCACAGTTTACTTTCAGCATATCGGGCACTGGGCCCTGTATTAGCCAGATTAGACAGGCCTGTGGTAAGCTGAGCTCATTACCTTTGTTCAGTCCCGATAAGGTCGACATGTCAATGTAACTAAGTTATTTTGTCAATGAGCTCGACTCAAAATTTGAGCTCACAACATCGAAAGCCTTACCGAAATCAATGGCACAATATCAACTTGGCAGTCTATTTTAGGTGGTCTAATGCATGCAGCAAGGTTTTCAGACAGAGGGGTTAAATTGCGTGTTGCGAGGGTGTGTACCGAGTTCGGCAGAAGTTCAGCCAACAAATGATATTGATTGGAAACAAGAACTTTATCCTGAGGTCATTCATAAACCTTCTCTTTATAAGGGGTCAGAAATACATCAGATATTTTCTTGACCCCGATTTTTCATCCTTAATTTCAAGCTTACGGAGAAAAAATCAACAAACCCAGAATTCAGAATCCGAATCCACTCAGAATCCCAACCTCTCAAAATGGAATAATGGGCTTTTACTGGATTCTCGTTCCATGAAAATCCTAATTCGATACCCTAATTGCTGCAGCCCTGCATAAATTGAGCAGCCGTGTGTTGAAACGACACTGGCTACAGTGCAAGCCCAATCATTTCCGATTTTGAAGGCGCTATAGCAGCTGGATTAAGTATTTCTCTGAATTGCAGTGAGCCCGAAAAACCTCAAATTTCCAAATTCCTCTGAATTCGCCTCTCCGGCAACTTGTTTCGAGGTCCCGAGGGAGAGTTTCGTGCGAAAAAGCAAAACTGGAACTTCCGAGGAACACTTTGGATGTGAAGAAATTGGAAACCGTCTTATTCTAGGGAGAGCAAAGAAGCTGTGCGTTGGAGAAGATTAGGATCAAATTGCTACCGAGCGGCACACGCCATTCCAAATTGAAGAACGCGGTCGCACAAATTTATATTGATTGCCGAGATGTCAAATCGGGAGTGTATGGCAGAAAGGGGGAGCTGATATTACTCCTTGAAAATTGCATTACGCTTCTCGCCCAAGCTGGAACTGTGGTTTTCTCATTGCATTCATCGATTTGTCTCGCATTGGTTTTCAACAGTCTTAAATCTCGTTCAAAAGAACCTGCTTCGCGAGGAACAACCTAATGCGGATTCCTCGCAATACCAATTTCACAGCGAGCGTTCCACCACCATAAGATCCTAATCAATTTCAGCAGCGTTCATTTCAGAATTGCCCGGACTTTTTTCCCTCGCTAGATTGCACGCATCTCAACTAGGGGGTTCGACGAAGTCATGTATGCCATAGGGCTGAAGTTTCCGTTCCTTTACGTGTCCCAGGAGAAGATTGAATGGTGCGCTTCCGATGCCCATGCGAAAATGGCAGTTCCCCAAACGCGTTTTCCCATTCACTATTTGGGTAACGCATCATTCAGCAGATAGCAGGTTACTGCTGTCTATGGACTTTCTCTCCATGGTTTTTTCGATAAAATTGAATCTTTGTAAATTGCATGGCTCTTGGAACATTTGCAGGGTGATTCAGATAATGGAAACTGCGATATCATGCATTGGGGCCTACATTTGAAAACATTTGGATTTTATTATTTACCATCAGGTCTCTCCTTGACACATGAGATTGCTTGATGCGTGTACTTTTGTACCATATGTCTTTGCAAAACAAATAATGACATGAAATCATGAAAATACCTGAGGCTGAAGAGCGCCAAAACTGTATTGGGAGAGACTCCGAAAGACCAAAGTTAGATTGTATCACCGCAGCACCGCAAATTCGAAACGGCCCTGCACCTGTTCAGACTTGATGGACCCTGTACGGCAGTCTGCTGAACATCTAAGTAAAAATTGCATCCATTTTGTATCCCGACGTATCAAAGCCCTCCAATCGCTTTCACCAACCTCTTGGAAGCAGCCCTGAAAACTTCCAACACCTCCATTCGCATTGCACTTGGACGTTGGAACTGGGTGTGACAAAAGGATCTTAACGAATTTTGTCCCACCGCATTAATTCCCATTGCAGTCGATCACTCTGGTTCGTCATAACGGTTATTTCAACAGATGCTTCGGAACAATGGAAAAGTAAAAGCGTTGAGCATGGAAATAAAGGTATCTTGACGCAAATCCATCCACTGAATTGACACTGAGCTGAAGCTGAGTGCGAGCTACAAAGTGGTATATAGCCGCCACAGTCGGATCTGATTATTGACAATCGGGTTTGCAAGCGAAAAAGCAGGTCTGAGAATTTCTCGCTGCTGAACACGAAGGATGTATTGATGCCGAAGCTCGATCGAAATCTTTTTTCAACGAAAAGTACAAAAAAAAATACAAAGCGGGCAGATGTTTCTTCCCGAAAATTGCAATTAACCTTGTAAAAGGAGAGATTCGTTTGCACGGTCGGCCACAAAGTCACACAGAACCGTTTTACATGCATGTAATTTTTATCCAGCAACTTTACGTCACGGCAGTGCCATCAGAGTTTCGCACGACGAAAAATGACTACCCACCTCGGCTGACAAGAAATTTGCGCTACTGCGAAGCACACATTTTCATCCACCCTGTGCAAGCACAGAAAAGCGGTTTAAGGTGCAGCCTTGTCGTAGATCCAGACCTACAAATTCTCTAAGTTTATAGCAGGTCACCACTCCCTGTTTTGACAGGGAAGAAATGAACTGAAACTCTATCACTGAAACAGGCTGAAATATGGGCCCGATACCTATACGAAGAAAGAAGACATGGAATATTATTTATTTTCTTTTATTCGTAGTTTGGTCCCGCTATGGATAGCGAAAGAGAAGAAATTTTAGCAAGTGTTTTTCAGTGTATTTTCCATCCACAAATAAACGAGTGTAAAATATGCGTGTGAGTTCAGTTTGCGTCGAAAACGCTTCCTTCTGCTGTGGAGCATTTTTCCTCAAGATGGTCGACTGTGCTTAGCGAACGGAGGAGCGCGACAGGAGAGGTCCGAACACTTTGAGAGCCAACGCACGACTGGGCATTTTATTCCGGCACCGGCCCTACTTCACCTCGGTCACAGAATGGACATATCCCCATGCATCCCTCTCAACAAAGTGAAAATCAGCTTTTTCATTTTTCCTTTGCACCAAACGCTGTCTTCACTGATTGAAAAATGGTCGAGGCATATTGAAAGTTTGATTTTGAAAATCCATGCCAATCTGCAACCTCAATACAATAGATAGATGTTGCTTCCTGCATTGTACTGTTTGTTTTTTGTTGACTTCGAACGTTTTGCATTACTGGGGGACAGTTTGCCGGACAGCTAATGATCGAAGCATTCTTGGCAACTTCAAAACCGACGTGGCTTAAAGAACCCACGCAGCTGTAAACGTTCATCATTGGTAACAAACGTCCATGGAAAGAAAAATCAATTTTGAACTTGCAGCACGGTATCAAGTGAAGCCATGAAAGTCCACTAGGCACTAGGAAGTTAATACATGATTATTGATTACTTAAATGGTCATTAAACTCAGGCATAAGGTGTACGGATACATGTTGGACGATATGGAATTCATCCTTACTGACTCATTGAAGAATTACAACAGGAAAGTCCGTGACCCTCTAATAACACATTGCTTCGCTGATGTTCCGACAGAGGCTCTGTCCCAGAAACTCCAGCTCAGAGCGATATCGTTAAAGAAAATCTTCGCTTTCAAAACATCAACGGAATTTTTCACTGGCCTCAATAAAACCTTCGAATAAGTCTTGAAATCTCGTTGAATTGACCCTTTCCTGATGGCCTTTTCAGAACACGTTTTTTACGAACGCCATTGGAATCACAAAAGACCTCCGAATCTAAAATGTAAGATTATATGGTAAAGTCGCGGCTAAATCCGCAGTTATCAAGAAAGGGGGAAGATGGCCGACGATGTCATTTGTAAGTTGTAAGTTCAATGTCAATATGGATTAAGTTTTGAGAAAACCTTTCCGAGATGGTCACCAATTTGATGTCGCCAAAGACCATCAGGATCAGTGAGGGAGATAGGGGATCGGATCAGACGCCTATAGAGAAAATGAAAAACACCATGGCAAAGCAGTTTTGGCCGAGTTTAAGTGAGGAAATATATTGGAAAAGTTTCCTTTCATTTCACTGACTTTTTTCCTGATATGGTCGTGGCAATATCCTGAAGGGGAAGTTCGTAACTGCTGGATAACGCCTTCACCAATTACGGGGTATCCTTCGAAAGTCGCTTGATATGTTATTTGGTGAAAGGACCAGAACGCACAACACGAATAGTTTTAAATTCTAAGAGTTGACTCTTGAGATATGATCGCCACTGCGTCCATGTCTTGCTCATCTGCACATGTGACAAAGAAAAAAACCTCTAGAAAAATGAAACATTCATTGTATGTATATCTGCATCTTATAAGACACCAATTAGGTGGACTTGAAGCTACTCTCAACTTTGGCATGGTGTATGTGGCCAAGTTCTGCCCAATCTTTGGAGCGCTCTCTTGAACTGTCGGTTTGGAGGACCGGTTTGTGTCTGTCTGCAACCTGCTATGTTGCGGTGAGGCTTGGACTTTGCTACGTAACGTCAAAAAACATTGGCGGCTATTGCAACAATGGTCTGATTCTTTAGACGTGAATAATATATCGGTGACAAATGGAAACCCAACTGTGAACAATGTGCCGGTACTTATCGATACCTGTGAGGAAACTCCGAAAATAAAGAAGTCGCAAAATTACACTCCAAAGTAACGGCAATTTTGGAACACAATGTTGGCGAAAGGGTAACCCAAAAGTTTTCTCCGTAGGAAAATTGTAAATTTGTTGTTTTTATCACATTTTTGTGATTTGAACCTTTTTCCAGCTCTTGCCGCGGATTGCGAAACCTCAATTGGAAATTGTGGTCTCGAATAAAGTGGTGACATTTGTGGTAAACAAATTATGACAAAAAGAGGAAATTTACATTTTTGCAGTAGCCAACGACATGTGGGCTGCACTGTATATGCGCATGTAGTTCCGATAAAGAATAAACAACCATGGTAGGAGTCAGAAAAACTTTCAGATCATTAACTTATGATAAAAACGGCAAATTATTATTTTTGCTGTGGACAAATACTTTTGGGCTGCCCGCATGGATAGAGTCTAGAATTTCGTTCCTTTGCAGACTTCGTTTATAGTTCCTTTGCAGCAGAGATCCACCTCCAGCAGCCAAATTCGACCTGTAACTCCGTTAGTTTTCGACCTTTTAATTATTCTTGATGCATATATAGGTGGAAGGGATTCGTCTTCGTCCACGTTTCTATACAGTTGCTCTCTTTCTCTTTCATATAGCTTTTTCTCGCAGGTGATAAATTTTCGCAAAATCTTCGCCCGCGGGGCAATTTATCTTCCACGTCAGAAACTAAAAACAGAAAAGCTAAACCTGAAGCGAAAGAAATCCCGGCCTTAAATCTCGCTGCTGTTGCACGGTCGCGTCGCAGATAACGCTTTTGACCTCGTGTTGCACAGCCGGTATCTTTTCGCTAAAACGCCTTCAGCTTGAAAAACGAAACTTCCCCTCCCACTTAACTACCACCCTACCCTCCCAGAGTCTTCTGCTATAGCATACGGAGCTTACCAAAATCCTCGAACACGGCGATATCTTAAAAAACTTGTTATCACAGGGGCCGTCCATCCAATTCCAACATTGTTTGGTGCAACTTCACGCCTCACACGAATGTAATGATGCTTTGCGGCGCATGCTGCCATTGATTCTAAATAGCGCCTGAGTGAAAATAATGAACTTCGACGTTCGAAAACTTTTGATAATTAGTGTACGAGATGACCCGGCGGCTTCCATAAGCTGTTTTTTGTTTTTTGTTTTTGCTTGATCAAGAGTGCTTTCGACCCGTGACCCATTTGTGAAAGGAGACCCAAAAAGACTCCGATAAAGGGACGAGGACAAACCAGCGCACACATTGTTCGCCGGAGATCACACGGCATGACCTCGGGCAAACTGCTTTGAGCACGTTGCAACAGGGTTTCCAAGAATTTTGTTCCAGCAGTCGCAAAATCCCATGAATGGTACCTATACCTGCGGGTGTTGGTAAATCTGTTGATATCAAACATGTTGACACTTCGCGCTCATTCTCGAAATTCAAATGAGCGGCGCAGATTGTTTTTGAAATTTCAAGATTTTTTTTTGACTGCGAGAGGAGAAAAATAGCTGAAACGCCAGCATGATAAAAAAAAGAAAAACGCTTTAAAAGCGATATGATATGATGATAACAGAGTTAACAGGGTATAACAGAGTAAGGATGAGGGTAACAAGGATAACAGAGTTATAGTGCCAATATCCAAGTTCTACATGTGAGATGATGGTCTAGCTTCGCAGACGCGATTGGCGGTTGATGGGCGGACAGAAAGCAGCAGTTGGCAACTTGGCAACAATCAGTCGGCAGACGCCAAGCAATAGGCTGGCAACAAATCAGTGTAGGCAGTGAGGGAGTTAGGCAGATTAAGTCAGGCATGGTCAGGCACCAATAACAGAATCATCACATGACACAATGATTTTTAGTTATCCAAAAATAATTTCAATAATATCGTGGGGTGACCATTGGGAATCACCTTTTTTGGGAAAATTTACTTGGGGGAAGAAATAATCAACAGAAAAGGGAATGTACGTAATTGCAGATATTCGCTTCTCTCCATAGAGGTCGACCTTGCTTCACGATACATTTCGCAATTTTCCAATTGCAAAATGTTAATTCGTCCGGTAACACTTCTTGACAATGGAGAGACTCGTGGCGCCAAAATCTAAACTCCGCAGGCACGAAATAAGCGGAAAGTTCCGAGCTCTAATTAATCAAGTTATTCTTCCCTTTGTAATAGTTTTGAGAGTTTTATTTCAAGTTCAGAACGGAAACTTTGTTTCTGGGAAGCACTGTTATAGGTGCTATGCCATACAGTGTGGATATTTGCTGAATTGTCGGAAATTGTTTTTTTTTTTTCGGGGCAACCGAAGCATTGGAACACAGACTTCCCTGAATAGAAAAAGATGTGTAGGGGATATACATACATATAGGGAAGATAAATATGGGAGAAGATAGGGGAGGCAATCTCCATGTGTGAACAATTTTGGACGTGGTACGACATCTTGCCTCAGGTAAGTAAATAGTCCATCTTGAATCGGTGACAACTGGTGACAATGTCATCACTGTCCACATTTTTGTTTCGTCAAGAGGAGAGTTTTGCAGAGATTCGGCTGAAAGGATACTGCAACTATATTATTGATTAATAGTTTACATTAAGGGCCCCCCTATTAGACTACTTTTAAAATTATGGCACGGTATAAAAGACGAGGCGAGCCTTTCAGCTTTTAAAAGGTGTCGGACCTGCAGGCATGTCAAATGTGTGTTTCAGGCGCAAACGGCACTGCTGCCAAAACTGTTTTTATGAGAACCATAATCGGTTACAATTTATTATTCTTTTCCCAAAATAATTTCAACAATTTCTTTACTTCCTGCTGCTTCCTGGACTTTTTTGTCCCTCTGTTGTGAGTTTGCATCCTCATGCATCCTCATTGTCTGCTTTATCTTGAATGTGACTCGCAGCTTCGGCCACGATTTTTTTCTCCCTCTATTCCACCAACAACTTCTTGAATTTTTGAGCAAAAATAAACTGATAAAATAAATAAATAAATAATTAAATTCTATCACCACCGTTAACTAAATTAGTCGCCAGTATCATAAGGTGATCGACTGCCACCATCACTCCCATTTATACAGAATCAACAAAAGTTGACTATGCGGCAAAATCCACTGCTCGGTAGGTGGTGCCAATTTTTCGTTCGTGCTTCATTAATCAGGGGAATTCAGAAGAAAAGTTGCAGTGTGGCCTTACCTGAAGCAGTCCCGAGAACCTATAAGCACAAGGGTTGTTTCAGAAATCAAACGAAAATAGACCCAGGAGTCACAAGGGCATCACTGCCATTTAGCGATGTGCCGCGATTCCACTTTCCCTTGCTGGCATACGGAGCTTATCAAAAGTCCTCGAACATTGGCGATATTTCAAAGTACTGGTTTTCACAGGAGCAATCTAATTTCAACAGACCGTGGTGCAACTTCACGCCTCACACGATTGTCATGATGTTTTGTGGCGAATGCTGCCATTGATTCTAAATGGCGCCTGAGTTGATAATGAACTCCTTCGAACATATGTTCGAAGACTTTTGATAAGTTGTGTGTGGGTCGTTCCAAAAAGTGTGCTGAGCGACCAACTCAGATATCGACCAACCAATCGCTCAAGAAGCCTTAATCATTACTGATGTAGAGTAATTGGGCCCGTGGGACATTCCCGCAGGCCCAACACAGAAGACCAGAAAGACACGTAAACCTCATCCCGCGCTTTGCAATCAAAGAATGCTTCACAGCATGCTTCGGTTCCAATTTGCGGAGGAACTTTCAACCCAATGCAGAACAAATTCTCTTTGATTGAAATCTGACAAATTCTCGTGCTTGCAAGATTTCAAATTTCTCTCCAAGCATGCTTAGGATCTTTCTAAGCTTGTATCTTTAAATGGAACGTAGTTTAGCATCGTGGAGGGAAGAGAAACACACATGAACTTCGTCTTTATCTCTCTGGTTTGTGTTTATTTCAGCGAAATAGGCACCGACAGAGGGGCAAAAGAGGAATCCCCTGGGGAAAAATGTAGTTACGCTGCTATCTGCTATTGGAAAATAATTTGATTTGGTTGTCGAGTGCCATCATGAACCAACTTTCCTCAAGCAACAACGTCTGAAGGGCTGCTCTAAAACAAGATCAAACCGTTTCACATCCCGTTAGATAATTCCTTTTCCCATGCGCTGACCTGTCAGGGCGTGGTCTGAAGCTGCCCTTAATAATTATCTACGCTGGAACAGCTCACAATACATTTCCTTGCAGAATCCTCTGAAGCAAAATTGTTTCCGAGAAAACAAAAACTCGCATTTTGTTCAATTATTATCATTGTTGCCATAAGCTATATAGAGAGAGAGAGGGAGAGGAGCGAGATAGAGAGAGGGGAGAAAGAGAGAGGGAGAGAGAGGAGAACGAGAGAGGAGGGTAGAGAGAGAGAGAGAGGTCGAAGGAGAAGAGAGAGTGGGAAAGAAGGAGGAGAGAGATGCGAGAGAGACGAAGGGGGTGTGAGAAGAGAGGAAGAGGGAGGGTGAAGAAAGAGGAGAGGGAGGAGTGGATTCGATAAGTGAGACTGGGGGAGAGAGAGGGTAAAGAGAGATGAGAGCGTTGCAGAGCAAGAAGTAGCTGAGAAGGAGTGTCACCGTCGATGGCCTCGCTCTCGCTCAGTTCAGCGCGAGACTCGCTAGAGCGAGAAAGATGAGAGAGAGAGAAGAAGAGATAGAGAGAGAAGAGAGGCGAGTTGGATGAAAAGATAGAGCGACATCTAAAGGGCGGCGAGAGAAAAGCCATATCAGAAAAAACGGTACGTCACTTTTGCGGTTTTTCATGCTTTTTTCAATTTGCGAATAGGCTTCCGTGGAACAGGCTCACCTGTCAAGACTGTGAGTATTTACTCAAAGATGTTAACTCACTGCATTCGAATTTCAGCATTCTATTTTTACGAATTTCAGCGGAGGTATAGCAGTTCTTTTGTGCCTGGCTCTGGCAAGGAGGAAAGTTCAAGAGTCGTGTTGCTGACACCCAATGCCGATATTTCCATGAGCCTAAAAGTATGAGCAATGATCGCAGGACAAAACTTGTCCTCAATCTGCCTGGAAGTTAGTTTCAGACATGATTTACATCTCCATACGTCTCCATAGATCTCCAGGTAGGACTATATTACGCAATAAAAAGGAAAAATGAATTGCCTTCTATATGCAAAAATCTTTCAGATGCACACAACTGGGGTGTGTGTGCATCCGAAAGTAATCTGTGCACAAGTTGATTTGAACTTTTTCAACAGTCTCATAAAATTGTTCTGCTCTTGGATTTAAATTCATTCCACATCTTTGATGGTTTTAATCAGATCATTGAGCGTTCTTTCATTTTTTATGTATTTCATTGTTTTTCAGTGTTCATTGATTCTGATATGAGGTGTACGCCTCTGAAAAGAAATAAAGAATTCAATTCAATTCACACATATCTATCTATTCTTAAATTTCCTTTTAAACCTTTTTCAGTCCAACGTTCCAGTTCACTTCGGTCGATTGATACGCAATTTCAAATTCCAGCTTCAATCGATCAAGACTCGGTCAATCTTCAGTTTTCTTTTTTCCTCGAACCCTACGGGACAGGAATAATTGCACAAAGGACTCGTCACTCATCAAGTGTTATGAATGAATGATTGTATTTGAGGGGATTTCCCCTTATCATACATATACGGTACATAATACAAGAAATGTTTTCAAAACTCGAAACAACATCAGTTCACTTTCAATAACAATGTACAGAATCAGCATGGTCAAGAAATACAGATCAGCAACGTTAAGCGTGATAATTCCTTGAACAATCCGTGTTGATAAAAAAGAGTGATCTATACCGTCAGGACAGCAAGGAACCCCACGGCATTCCTTTATTTTGAAGATCATGAATGCGTCAAAAGCTTTGTAAGCCTGCAACGAAGAATTGGCACTGATATCGGGGGCTCAAGAATCTTGGCTGGGAGGGAATTCCAATCGTCAATAGCCTGCCCAAGGAAGGATGACCTGCCAAAATCCCTCTTGAAATAAAGAGGTCTCACTTTAAAAGCATGATCCTGACGCCCTAAGAACGTGGGACACTTGATATACTGTGAAAGCTCTTTCCACCCTCCATATTCACAAAGAACTCTGAAAAAACATAGAATGCGCAAAATTTTTCTTCGGTCAGCCAAGCGTCCCCATCCAAGCTTGACAAGTTGAGCTGAAACACTGCTCATTCTCCTATAGTCCCCGGACACAAAACGAGCAGCCTGCCGCTGTACACGCTCCAAAGCATCAACATGCAAGGAAACGTGCGGATCCCAAGTCGTGGAGGCATACTCTAAAATAGGCCTTACGAGAGACAGATAAGCTTTCTCGCGAATTCTGAGCGAACACTTCCTGTAATTCCTTTTGACAAAGTAGAGTGCTCGCCATGCCTTTTTAGCGACCAATGCAACATGGTTTGACCACTCAAGTTTGCTAGTAAACTTGACCCCCCAAATACATAACTTCCTTGCTAGGAACCAGTTGAATCCCATTCAAAAAATACACAGCGTCTACAACGGCGGACACCCTGGAAAATCTGACCAAGGAGCACTTCTGAGCATTTAACGCCATTTTGGAAACTGTGCACCATTGGGAAATCAACATCAGATCCTCCTGGAGAACCTGCCGATCATTAATTGAGTCTATCTGCCTGTACAACACACAGTCATCAGCAAAGAGACGCACTTGTGACTTTATGCCGTGAGTTAGGTCATTTATATACACAATAAATAGCAATGGGCCTAGTATACTGCCTTGGGGAACACCAGAAGGCACTGGAAGAGGTTCAGAAATGTCATCCTCAACCTTGACGACCTGAGTTCTGCCAGAAAGATAGCCCATAAGCCAGTTCAAAGTAACACTGTCAAGCCCCATAAAGGCCAGTTTCTGTAACAGCAATGAATGGTTTACAACATCAAATGCTTTTGCAAAATCAATAAAGACTGCATCAACTTGTCCTCCTTTATTTTTTTTTATTTTTTTTTTATTTTAGTCAAAATTACAACAACAAAGGTAACTGGTTGTTGAGAACATAACAGTAGTCAGGAGATTAAGAAGCGATTCAAATGAATTAAAAAACCGCAAAAAATCAATTTACGATGCCGGTGCGACAGGCTCTGGGCAGACCAGTTGATTGAGGGAGGACAAGTTACACGGGTACAACAAGGGTCATCCTCTGAATTGCATCCTGGATGATTGGCGAGTTTCGCGGGAGACTGTTCCAGTTAGCTATTACCTGAGGAAAAAAAGAATTTTGATAAACATTGCGCTTAGCAAGTGGAATAATGAAACTTGAACCATTATCGGTTCGCCGTTGAATTGATTTTATGGAGTAACATGAGGGCATGGGAAAATCAACTTTGCCAACCAAAATGTCGCGAAAAAAATTAAGGCAATGCGCACGACGCCTGCTAGCCAAGGTTGGGAGATCCAGATCGGAGAGAATAGAAGAAACGCTTGCAAACCGATCATAAGTGCAAGTTATAACCCTGGCTGCCCGGCGCTGAACAGCCTCAATTGCCTGAATGTCTGTAATTTTAGTGGGATTCCACACAGCAGAGGCATATTCCAGGATCGGCAAAACCATGGTGACATACGCCTGCTTTTTCTGCGCAATCGTAGCACCTGCAAGGTTTCGCATGATGTATCCTACAGTACTTGATGCCTTTTTTATCACCTCATTTATGTGTGGTGTCCAACTGAAGTCACTAGTAAACAGAACGCCCAGATACTTAAAACAATTGACTGTTTCCAGTGGAGCATTTTCGACAGAATATTGAAAATGGACAGTGCGATTTCCAAATGGAAGAACCTTGGACTTATTGACATTGATTTTCATACCCCACCTGTCACACCAGTTACATACACTAGCCAGATCATCCGCCAGCCTAGCACAGTCACCCTGCTCATGGACAGGCCGATAAATAACCACATCGTCGGCAAACATACGAATTGAGCTTGAAACATTTTCTGATAAATCGTTCATAAAATGAGAAACAGAAGGGGTCCTATAACACTGCCCTGGGGAACATTTTCTGATAAATCGTTCATAAAAATGAGAAACAGAAGGGGTCCTATAACACTTATCTAGTGCCATAGCCAAAACCTGACTGAAGGCCGTGAGTTGTGTGTTGCAAGAGTGCTCAGACCGGAACCCATGCTGGGCTTCAGCAAAAGAAAACGCAAAGAGTCTCAACAGCTCTCTGTTTATGAATTTCATTGAAAGTTCAATGCAGACGCCCTTCTCGCAACGCTTCTGGTCCTACCTGCGTCAGAAGAGGAAGGGCGCATGCAATATTCCCACCCTTGTTGCTGAAGATGGAACCCTGCTAATTGACAATGTTCAGAAGGCCGACGCTTTTGTAGGGTCCTTTCAGACCAATTTCATTCAAAACAATCCACTCTTTAGAACAACCCTACCTGCATTGCTGAATTCTGCACCATCTAACGATGGTTCAGGTGCTGACTTCTCACTTTTCTTTCATGAAAAAGTTCCTTTTCATTTCAACAAATTCTCAATTGCAAAAGCCATCTCTGCTATGAGCAGCAGGAAAGGTCCTGGTCGAGACAAGATTCCAATAGCAATTTTGAAAAATCTGAAACTACCGCTTTGCAAATTTCTTGAGATTCTTTTCCACAAGATAATTTTAAATGGTTGCTTTCCAGAACAATGGAAGCAGGTCAATATCTGTCCTGTCCCTAAGAAGGGCATCCCAACAGATCCAAATAATTATCGCCCTATTTCTTTGATTTCAACTGTTCCCAAATTGTTTGAAAAATTGTTATATAATTTGATTAGTGACTTTGTTGAAACCAAACAGCTGATCCACCCAAACCAGCACGGTTTTCGGAAATTCAAGTCATGCGAGACTCAATTAACTGAACTAATCTTTGACATTGCATTCAACCTTGAGAAGAAAATTGCCACTACTGCTGTGTTCATTGACTTGACCAAAGCATTTGACTATGTGGATCACTCTCTTCTGCTTTCAAAACTTCAGAAACAGGGTTTCCCGTCTTTTATGTTAGAACTTCTAGGGTCTTATCTTTCATCTAGAAGTGCGAACGTTGTGGTTGGGCAGTCTCCGTCAAAATTGATTCTCAATCTTGGCACAGGGGTACCTCAAGGGAGTGCATTGGGACCTCTATTGTTTAACCTTTTCATAAATGATATCTTTGAACGCGCATCATGTGAGATTAGGCTCTACGCAGACGATATTGTGCTGTACAAAACTACATCATGTTTGGCCGATTATTTATTTCTCCAACAAAATCTAAATAGAATACAAGAATGGTGTGATGATTCTAGAATGGTCATTAATGTTTCGAAATGCGCCGTGATGAATTTTAGGCCGTGTTCCATGGAAAATTCTTGCGAAATTTTTAAAATTAAGGGTGAAAGTATTACCTTCCAATCAACCTTCAAATACTTGGGGGTTACTCTACATGAAAACCTAAAATGGGACGAGCACATAAACTCTACAGTTAACAAAGCTAAACGTGCTCTTGGAATTCTTCGGCGAAATTTGGCCCATGCTGACAGTCAATCTAAACTTAAGGCATTCAAAGCTACAGTTCTTCCCTTGCTTGAATATGCATCCGTGGTTTGGGACCCTCATCTTGTTTGGCACGCTGATGCTCTGGAAAAAGTACAGCGTGCAGCTGCACGCTTTATTGCTAATGATTATCGGTACACCACAAGTGTGTCTGACATTATGATGTCTCTTAAGCTTGATCCCTTGCTTGTAAGAAGAGCGGACAAGAGGCTGTCTTTCCTCACAAAAATATTGAGGGGATATTCTCATATACAAATTCCTGATGTCTTTCCTCCAGATTTTCATGAAAGGCGATCTCTCCATCAGTACCAATTCAAAATTCCTTTAATCAAATCAAACTTTTTTCTCTTCTCCTTCTTCCCGCGAACTTTAAAGTCGTGGAACGCCCTACCAAGCAACTCACCTCTTTTAAAATGTGTGGCCGCTTCTGGAAAAGGAACTTCTGTTTCTTCATAGCTGGCGGAGCCTTTCTGGTTTCCACTGTTTCTGTTCTGTTATGCACCGTTTCTTTACACGAAAGTTCACTTACATCTCTCATTTTTGTTTCTCTTCCTACCTGCTTATGTCATTCATTCATTGTATTTACCACTCGCTTCACATTTATTGTAAAAAGTTATTATTTTTGCTCGTTATCATTATGTATTTGCACTAAATTAGCAAATTAAAATGATTGATTGATTGATTGAACACGGAGCCAGACTCCAAAAAATCCCGAACATGGTTGGCAATGAAATATTCCAGAATTTTAGAACAGGTCTCAAAAGACTGATTGGTCTGTAGTTTGAAGGGTCTGACCTCATCCCTTTTTTGAAGACAGGAATTACTACAGCTCTCTTCCACACTTTCGGGATGTTCCCCACCGACAGACATGATTCAAATAAAATAAGCAAATACTTAGCAAAAATAGTTGGCATCAATTTTAAAAGGTTTATACTCACAGAGCTAGGATTTTCAGCTACTTTGGATTTCATCTTTACAATGCGTTTGGCTATCATAGTTTCGGTTATGATGGGCCCCCCTCCAGAGGCAAAAAAGAGACCGCAAGGCAATCTTGGAGGACCATCGGATACAAAGACTTTGGAAAACGTGTCGTTTAGAAGTTCCGCCTTTTCTTTAGGTTTGTGGACCAAGCATTCATAATTGCCCGAGACAAGTGCAAGAGCTGGTACTCGTGCATGAGAACTCTTGCGGAGTTTGTTATAACGCCAGAATTTATTAATACTTATTTGGCCACTATCAATGCTATCAAAAAACGAATGAAGAGCTTGATATTTCAGTTTGGAATACTGCGAAAGGGACGATTTATACTTGAGAAGGTTTGCAGTTGAGAGCTTCCTTTTTTTGAACAGATGCCTCATTTGCCTCTTTTGGAGAGTCATTTCTTTTGTTTTCCAAGGACAATGAATTGTCTTCTTCCCATGGAAGATTTTAGTGGGCACAAACTTCTCCCTGGCCTCATTCACTATTCCCACAAACTTCGACCAAATCAGATCAACGTTGGCATACATGCCTGAACAAGAATTATCTCGGAACGCACCAAATTGTGATAATAAAAATTCTGACATGGCTTCCAAGTCAGTTTTCTCATAGAGGAAGACTTTACTTGAAGACTTTTCAGGCTGGGGTGCCTTAAGATTTATATGAAGCAGAACCAACGCATGATCAGATATGCCATCTTCGACCTGACAGTCAGCAATAAGTTCCTTTGGCCTAGCAAGGACCACATCCAAAATTTTACCTCCACGAGTTGGACCAGGAACATATTGCTTCATACCTAATCTCTGAACAAGCGACAGCCCGCGCATATTAAGATTGGACCCATATGCAGGATTAGACGCCACAGAATTGGTGCGCCAGTCTATATCGGGTAAATTTAAATCCCCCATGATCAGGAATGGGATATCTGAATTTTCAAGAAGTTTAAACTTATCTATACAAGCATCGACAGCATCAAAAAACCCCACATCCATTGCGGGAGGTCTATAGAGAGCAAGAAGAAAAAAGTGAAAACAAGGCTTAAAATTTAACACTTTACAAAGAAGGAATTCATATTGCGGGTCAGAATGCAGAAGAGTGCAACCATAATTAGTATCAATGCACACACATATACCACCACCTCTTTTTGACACCCTGTCCCTTCTTAATACAGTGTAATTCTGAGGAAAGTACTCTCTGTCCCCAATTTCACTGGAAAGCCACGTCTCACAACAAACGAGAATTCCTGGAAATTTATGAGCATCCACCAAGGATTCAAAAAGAAAAGCTTTATTCTTTATGCTCCTGAGGTTGGTCATTAAAACCTTCAGACCGCCAAAATCTTTAATTGTTGCAGAGCGTCCCGCAGTGGAGTGAGGCACCTTGCAAACAGGGATGGACTGGCTGACAAAATGGTTAGTGTTTGCCGAACCACACTTTTCACTCATATCTTTAGAAAATTGATGCAATAGATCACTTTTCACTTCAGAGTGCACTCCCGACTCCCTCGGCCCAGTATGTCCAACGAAGCCCTTTGCTGCATCCTCAGGCGGCCCATGGCCTGGATATACCTCACCACCTCTGCTGTCCCCCTGAAATGCAGAACCGTTCCCAGCAGTCGTCTGAGAATCGGAAGTTAAGCTATGCATTTTAGAACCATTAGACCTCCATTGACTTGGACTGATATTTCGTTCAGAATTGAAACTGATGGGAAAGTTGATAGCAGATTTATGGCTTAAAAAACATTTTGCATTTTGTGAAGTGCCACCTTTAACGCCCTCAGGGAAGATGCCTTTTGTAAAAAGAACAAATGGATCCGCAGGATTTATGAGAGGTTTATGGCAGTCCATGTGATGGACCGCTGAACACTTGCGATAAACTAACGCCGGAGATGCTTTTTCAGTTCCCATTGATTGTTTTCCAGTTCCCATTGTTATTGAATTGAATTGAATTTGTATATTTTAGGAGTCACCTCCTTTCAATATTTACAACACAAAGATAGTCAATTATGCAGCAAATAAACAATCACAAAAGGGAAGAACACATTTGCGACCAGGATAATGCATATATGTCGCAACAAGGCTATCTACAGAAACAAAGATCGAAGGCTTTAGCGAACATGGGTTTGATGCAACGTTATTCATACAACGGGGATTTAGGAGTATTAAGTTCGACACTCTTTATACGTCACAATCGTTTTTCCATTATTTTTATCCGTTCCAAACAATTATTTGTTTAGTTGTTGCTACCTATGCTGCGAAATGATTGAATGTATATAAATGATGAATTTTGTGGTTTTTGTATGAATGTTTAATTGTTCACGTTTTGCAAATTTTGACATAATTGCGATACATTCTTAAGCAAATAAGACCAAATTGAAATTCAGATTGAGATTGAAATTGAAAATGAGTCCTCATTAAATTACTCATGTTGCTTTCCTGTTCTCAAAATTGCATCAAACAAATAGAGCTATGCGCCTCGCGCAAGTTGGCTAATTTTACGCGTATTGCTTCTTTCTTCCCCTGGAAGATAGGCAATAGCCTGTGCTTCAGAGCATTGATATAGCATTCCAATGCATCTTTGGATTTCTTTGTCTCTCAAGCTCCATCGGTGTTTACGGCAAAAAAGAATTCTTCATGTTGATCAAGATATCAAAAAATCAAGAAATCAACTCCGAACTCCTGATCAAGAAATCAACTCCGAACATTCCTGCTAACGGTGGGCAACACTAAGAAAGGATCGACGGACTGCCTCTGCATGTGAAAAACGAAAATAAAACGGTCCGTTCCCATTTGGCGCAGGGAATTTTGACTTGCATCTCACTCGTCATTGGCTATAAAAAATTAGCAACTCTCTCCAGATCTTTGAAGCTCTGCACTCACCTTTATACATGTTTCCCAAAAGTTACTTGACAACCCCAGAAAATCACTTGACAACCCCAGAAATGTGCATTGCTGTTTTGAAGCAATTCTGGAAGCTTGGAGTGGAGTTTGTTCCAATTCGAGTGGATAACACCTGCAGCAGGCAGCCTGCCCAACCTGAACCTGAAATCTGGAGAAATCGCCCCGCATGAGAAGATTGAAAACTGGCAAATTGCAGGGGTTGTCAAGTGACTTTTGGGAAACCTGTATATCATCTCCCCACACCTGCCTGCTTTGCAGTGGAGCCATGTTTCACATCATGACTAAGCAGCGTGGAGGCGAACCGAGTAAATCAAAAAATAAACCGAGGTATCACCCGCCGATACTCGACGTCGGTTCCTGCGGGTTGGCTGTGCCATAATACCGGCAGTATCGGCAGTTGTGACTGAGGTCTTGGGACCTGGAGCGGTGGGTGCTGTTGCGATTGCCCTCGGGAGTATGCCGGTACCTCGCCGGGACCCTTGATTGGGCGCCTGGAGCGGTGGGTGCTGGAGCAGCTACTCTCAGGTGACATTTGCCAGTACCTCGCCGGGACCATGGCTGACGACACAACAAAAAACATAAACGGTCGGACCACCAGCCTAAGGCTATCTGTCCATAAGACCCAAAGAAGAAGAAGAAAAGGAATATCGCATTGGACGTCGATCAGCTGTTACCGTGGATCAAGTATTTGCCGCCATCCTGTTGCAATTGCTGAGCTTTGCGTCCATTACCAAAGTTTAGGGTACTTTGGAGACAGCATCTATGAGCAGTTGAGCCAAGCAAGGACAGGCTTAAGAGAGTGCGTGTTTTGATTATGCGATTCTTCAGATCAGAGTCACAAAATTTCGCATAAAAACTGGATTTTAATTTATCCGCGTTGTAATTGTAACTAACGAGATGTTTGACATCTGTTGCCCAAACAATCCGCGATAACAACCAACACGAGTACACGTTTATCAAAAAGCTGACGGATGCTAAGCTGCCCCCCACTGTGGCTCTCTGACCATTTTTTTCGTCGTCTGCGCCACGTTTGCGCCGGTTGCGGGAGCCAACTTCAGTTAAAACCTCCACTTGGATGGATCAGTAGGTTTCTCGAAAACGGCAGCAGTGCAAATGTTAAAGATCGCCGGGCGGCATATTTACAGAACCAACACCAGCTCATGATGGGAAGAGTAAAGCGACGTTTTGATTGGCCACAGGTCGTGTGGGTCCTGCAAACGCATGGAGCTACCAACCTGAAGAGCAGAGCTGACTCCCATCTCCTTTTCCCATGGCACGGCGTCTGCAGCGGTCCAGCTCCTTCCCTCTCCCTCGCTTGGCTTGAGCTGGGTCATATTGAATGGTGATCACAGCCCACAGGTCGCGTTTCTGTTGTTTCGATCGCCACCGAATGACACTGCTTTTTGATTGTTTTACTTTTTTATTTATTTTTTACCCCCCAGTCCGTACTCACAAAGCGCTAAAGTCAAAGCCATGAAGGCAAAAATGAAAGCGCAAATCGAATGTTTGCTGCCAGCAAAGCGACGCAGTCACGGAAAAAACCAACGCCAAAGTGACCACAAACAACAAGGGAGAATGAATAAAAAGCAACTAACAAGCCAGGCTCATGATGGAGCAAGAATTGTTGAGGAAGAACCCATTTGTATCCTTGCAAAGGGGCAAAAGAACCCATTTGATTATTCCATAGAGAAACCTGGAAATGTGGCC
>JASGXE010016784.1:0-10988 GCA_030068105.1 Sinentomon sp. SZTP_YWyxl
AACCTAAAAAATTCAAAAGCATATAAAACTGACAAAATACATAGTTTTTTAAATATAAGGTTTCAGTTGGTTACTAGGATATGTAGGATTCATTGTGATAAGCAACTTTGTAGATAAACTAAAATGAAAAATGTCAAAAAATAAACATCAAAAATTGGTTCAAACGCAAAATTGAAAGTGGGTAATCAAAATTGAAAAGTAAGAAAGAAAATTGAAAAGTAAGACAAATAAAAATTGAAAGTTAACCAAAATTAAAATGTATTCATCTCATTGATGAATTCAAAATTAAAGAGTGATGAAACAAAATATAAAAAAAAAACGAAAAAAAACAAAAAAACAAAAAAAAAAACAAAAAAAAAAAGCGGAAGCGACCCCCGACTGCAAAATTGCCAATCTTTTTAAAGCTATCCCTGGCAAGCTGGAAGTCATGGTGCCGACGGGGGCTGGGATTGGGACCCCAGCTGCAGAAAGTGCAGTGGTTTTGGATGCAACTTTGTAAATGCAGCCATAACCACGTGTGGACATGGCGAGTTTCCAACTTCCGCATTTAGGCAGATTATAATTCGGTACTTGCCTGATGACTCGCTCTTAGAAATTGTTAAAACTGCCATCACCAATAAAGTGAAATGGAATTCAGAGAGAAGCAAAAACAAAAAAGCACACTCTTACCGCCAGATTTTAGTCAACATGGTCCGACGGTACCACTGCTAAAACAACAGGCAGATCGGTATTCTCATTCAAGGAATACGGTTTCCGTGCGAAGTGGAAGTAAGAGCACTGGCCCCCCGATGTAAATTTCCCTTCAGCTGAAAATCTTCAAGTTGCAGTACAGACCGAAAGAAAGAATATAAAATAAAAATAAAAAAATCTAAAAACGTGGAAAATAAAAAACTGAAAACTTAAAAAATAAAAATGCTTAAAACTAGCAAAAATAAACAGTTTTTTGCTGTTCGAGTTAGGACGAGCATTTGTAGGATTGATTGAGTGAAGTAAGTCACTTTTCAAGACCAAAAGTAAAAAAAATAAAATGTGGATGAAAACTGGTTCGAAAGCAAAATTAAAAAGTGGGTAATGAAAATGGAAAAGTTAGCCAAATAAAATTTGAAAGTTAATCAAAATTAAAATGTATTCGGTTGATTTATGAACACAAAATGAAAGGGTGATGATTCAAAAATTAAAATAAAACGAGACAAACAAAAAATAAAAACAAAAAGCAAAAAAAAATAAGTCGGCACGCGCTTACACAGACTGCAGAACTTGCCAATCTGTTTTATAAATCGCTATCCCTGGCAAGCTGGAAGTCATGGTGCCGACGGGGGCTGGGATTGGGACCCCAGCTGCAGAAAGCGTAGACAATGGCTTTTGCTGCCACATTGAGAATGCAGCCAAAACCATCTGCGGAAATTGCGAAATTCCAACTTCCGAATTTGGGTAGATTATGATTTGTTACCTACGAGTTACCTGTCCGTCCGAAGTTGATACCACTACGATAACATAAAAGTGAAATGAAAATAAGAGAGAAGCAAAAACTAAAAAGCACGCTCTTACCACCAGAGTTTTGCCGAATTATACCCATTTGCTTCTAAACATCATAAAAGTTTAATCGTTGTCCACAGGAACGTGTTACGATATGTGCACTGAGTTGATGGCATATGGAGACCAATAACTCAAATTTCTCAAAGAACGTCTTAACGTTTGCTTAAAATTGGTGCCTATCCACATAACGAACCTCATTGTTTTTGTATTTGCTTGGTTCATATCTTTTTATTCTCTCCAGTCCCTACTGTGCTCTTGTTCCCCTGCTCTTCTTTCTCCGAGACCTTCCCAACCAGATATTATTCCGTCCTATACCCGTCCACCTTCCTTATCCACCTAAGTTCCACCTTCCCATCTTTAAGTGCCTGATGGCACTATCTTCTGTATTTTTAGCCTCTTTTCTATCACCACAATCAATATTGTTCAATGTTCAAATTTTCAACATTCAAGATTCAAATTTGCTCACCGCCCTAGATCTTGAATTTCTTCAGAACGCCGCAGGTCTTGGCGTCTATGTCACTTTTATCAGACATTCTCCTGGACGGTCACCGCTTACGCTCCCAGAAACGTTTTTTCGGATTGAAACTGCGCGACGAACCCACGTTGTTAATGTTCAAGTAAGGGACCCATCATTCTATTTAATCCATATTTTCACTCCTTTTTTCCGAACTGCTCGGGTCTGCTGGAATGCCCTGGTCTATCATTTTGAAACATGCGGCCGTATTCCCCATTGCAACTCACTCAGGTTCAACCAAGACCACACTATATTCAAAAGACCTGATTCTATTTCAATTTTTGCATTGTTGCCGTGAAGCAAAAATGATGCGGAAAATCGCCAGCTCCAGAGGCGCACTTCTGGGACCAAAGCGCATATAGGAGATTTGGCTGCAATTTGAAGTTTTTTGCCCTTCAAAATGTCTTGGAACGGCGCAGACGAAGTTTGTTTTTTTCACACAACAATAATTTAATTTCTACGACTGATGAATTTATTTTTTTTTCGACTCTCATTGTTGCGTCCGTGTGGCGTCGTGACTTTCCCGCCTTTTTCACCATTTTTTTCAATTCTTCATGATTGGAAGCACAAGTTGTTAGTATGTACAAAATAGATCAATTCTCTGATCCTACATTTTTGAGACCCTTCGAATTTTTATAATTTTGCTCGAATTGTCCCACCCCTCCGTCAGGGTGGCAAAATTCAAGCACAATTCAGGGCCAAATGCTCTTTCAAACCTCAGTGGGCTGATCTCATTCTTGTGATTTATCATCTTGCATTGGTGAGTTCGTGTGCAACTTTTATCAACTTTCTACAACAATTCTGATGTGATATTTCAAGACACGAAGTTCTTCTCCGTCTAGAGATCCGCGGCTAAATTTTAAATTGGCAAGTCCGGTTTCCACAGGTTGTCTGCCCATTTTTGGGAGGCGACTTCAGTTTGGTCAGCCGCTTTTTGATTTGGTATTTGTCTCCTTTTGATCACACAATGAAAAGAAATTGATGAACTTTAATTAATGCATCAATTATTGGATCATCAATTGGTGTCTCTCATTTTTCCATCAAAATTTTGGTCGATTCTTATGAAAATTGTTTTATGCATGAGATTTAAATACAATAAAGCACAGTCCCACGAGTCTGGTTTTAAACTTACGGCGGAGAGATGTTTGGCTCAGGTTAAATCATTCGGTCAACAACTCAGAGTCGGCCCATCGGGAAATTTCAAGAACATGTTTTCAGGCATACTCGTATCCCTGCACCATGAATAGCGCTTGTGATATGTTGTGGAAATAGTTCACTACATCACTGGAATTACATGAGGAAGCGTTTGCATTGTTAACTTCACTTTGCGTTGCAGTTTCATCAAATTAATCTCATCAAACACTTCATCAGAATCGACCAGTTTTGATGGAATAATGCCAAGATACTTATGAACTTTCATCAAAGTTCATTAATTTCTTCTTCATTGTGTGATCAAAAGGCTCGATCAAAAATGAGATATTGATGAACTTGACCAGATTAATCGACTAGCCAATTTCGCATCAGATTTTTTGTTTATCAAAATGTGATGAGATTTTGTTTGCAAGAGATATGAAGATATAGGTACACTCCCAAAAGTGTTACACCCTACACCCCAAAACGTTTTTTGGTTAATGTTTCAGACTGAAGCTTCTTTTTAGGAGAAAAACGAATAAAGGACTTCAGTAACCTTCCATCAAAATACGAAATCATAAAGCGGCTGACCAAACTGAAGTCTCCTCTCAATGGTTACTGGAGACTGATTCCAAAAATGGGCAGACAACTTGTGGAAACCGGACTTGCCAATTTAAAATTTAAATTGGACCTCCACAAAGAAAACGCTATTGCAACGTCAACACCACATTTTATGAACAAAAAAGAACCTTGAACCACACGATTTCATGTAATAAAGTGAAAATACAAGGGAAAACGCCAGGAAAAACACGGGCCGCTTTTTATTGGCACACCCTGTATGTCGCCGTCTATACAACTTTCTCATCATCCCTCCCAATGGTTCTGGCTGAACCAATGGGATGGGTCTGACTGATCCCCTGCATCAGCCCACCTTTCGGTAGGTATGAAAATCCAAACTTATTCAGTTACTAAAATTCATGGTCAGAGCAGTTTCTGGTGAAAACTCCCAACCCTGAGTAGCATGGGAGAGCCATCTGTTTGAACCTTCTGAGGAAGGTTAAAAAGGTATGTATATAATGTGAAGCTTTATGCTGAGAAACGCCTTTCATTTACCCAGCGGATTCTGCTATAGAAGCATTGCGCATTGAATATCTTTCGTCAGTTTTTTACATATTTGGGTGTATTTGGATGTATTTGGGTGTATTTTGGTGTATTTGGATGCATTTGGGTTTTACAGGGACTCAAAGGTATTGCATGCAAAAGATATGCATGTGAACATTTTTCGAGACTGTGGGAGAGACAAACGATATAAAGCCCCTACCCTTGCGGGGATAGGATTTGGAAAATGTTTAAATGTTAGATAATTTCCCACCTCTTTTCGCATTTGCTTGGCGGCTGTTCACTCATTTTTGTAGGAAAATTCGCACATGGGATTTCCTCACTAACCGGGAAGATATTCCTAATCAGAAACTTGGCTGGGACGAATTGACTACAGCGATCACCGCGGCGATACTGCAAACTTTTCGCGCCAAATGGCAACAATGATGAACTTCCTGTAGACCAAAAATTGGATCCAGCAGAGAAATAAAAGTGCAATGTTGCCTCCTAAATTGACGTCTATTCGTGTTCATTGATCCATTGTGGTGCAATTGCCGCCGTTGGTGCTTTGTTCAGTCAAAGGTCATCATTTTGCAAGATTCAAAAATCACTTCGTGCATTCGACTAGCTCGCATAAATTAAGAGAATCGCGATGTCATGACAGTAACATCATGGGAATGGCAGCATTTTCAGTTGTTATGAAATCATCTATATCTGATATCCGACAAATGCGGCATGGAAATCCTTTGGCAATGCTTTGTTTTTGACATTATACACGCAATCACTCGTACAATACATAATGAATAAATTCATGAATAAATGCCTCCGAAAATCCACCAACGTTTTCGTTACAATTTGCGAAGATTATCCTAAAAAGTGACCGGAGAATAGCACATTTCAGCTATCTCTTACGAACAAAAATTCCAGTCTTGTCTTAGTCCTGAAAGATTTGAGATTTTTCTGCGAAAAAATCAAGGACATTCGCGGTGTTTTCGGAAATTTCTTTGAATTTTCCAGAAAATGATCATTTCAGAAAGATGAGCAGTATATCGGATGAAGGTCTTTCGGAATAGCCATGCATATGGACGGTTAAAAATGAATTGCTCGGAAATTATCTCCCTCTTTTCCGTGCATTCATTGTTAGTTGCAATCGTCGTATGTCCCCACTTTTCCCTCTTCATGGAAACAGTTTGACAAAAGCATGAAATCGAATGCGAAATTATTTATTTTGTTTATCTTATTGGTTTATTGGTTTATCTTATTGGTTTATCTTATCTTATCTTATTGGTTTATCTTCATTGCATTTTCAGTTTTTAAATTTATTAACGAATTTGTTTTTCTTTCGACTGGTTTGATTTGTTTATTTTTATCTTTATATTTTATGTGTATTTTATTTATTTCGTTTTTTTGTTGATTTATCACAAACATTTTTAATGATTAAGAATCGTTTGTTTTTCAATTATTCAAAACGCCATCTTGGGTTGCAAATGCGCAGTGGGCCTACCCTCCCACTGCGTTCCATCCACCCAAAACGCGTTCCTTCATCTTCAACCAATTCAACCACAATCGAGAGCTATTACCCCTATGCAGTCGACCCCTTCACCGCCTGCCTGACAGACAGATCAATGCTGGATTGCGCCCAGGGGCGTAGCGAAGGGCATATCTTTGTGGGGGAGCATTATAGAAATTCCCAACTGACACATTTGAATTTTCCCAACTGACGCTCGGGGTGTTGCGACGTTGAGGGGTGGTCTGGGGGAAGGAGCCCCCCAGTAATTGGGGTCTGGGGCGAAGCCCCAGCGGGGTTCCAAGGGGCAGAGCCCCCTGGCGGGAGGTCTGGGGGCGGATCCCCCCAGAAGCTGAGGAAATTTTGAAATTTGGGGTTCGTTTTGGGTGCAAAATTTGTGTTCCTGACGCCAATTTTTCCCACCAGCGGGAGCAAAAAGCAGTGTGTAAAACGCCACAGGTTTTGCGACAAGGAAACTATGCCAGTGATTTCTCTTGGCCTTGGACACTGAAAGAGTCCAACGGCGGGCTTCCAGAGCTGAAGGGAGATCTGCAGGAGGCAGCTGCGTCCACCTGGCACCCCCACCCACCGGCCACCACCCGCACGCAGCAGCCTGTTGCAAGTGAAAATTCAGTCAGGCAAGAGACATCTCAGACATCTGAGACTCAGGATGGCCGGTATGGGGAAATTAGTAACATTTCCGTGCTGATGCTCGCATGTAGTGTAGCACCAGTGAATTGCGAGTGCGGTTGCTTTAGCAAGTTGCTTCCCGGCTCAATTTTCCCAACTACGTACCTACATACTCAATTTTCCCAATTTTCCCAATTTTCCCAATTTTTTCCAATTCTTTCCAATTTCTCAATTTTCCCAACTACGTACATAAACGTATCAGAATATTGTCATTTTCCGAGAGTTGGGAATTTTGGGAGTTGGGTTGGGAGATTAAAATTTCTTGGAGTTGGGATATCCTATTCTCCTCACCGAAGACGGAGCAGTTGGGAGTTGGGAAAATGCAGCCGCGATTTTCCCAACTCCCCGTATTTTCTGGCCAACTTGGGGGGGGGGAACTTCCTCCCCACCCCCCCCGTTAGCTACGGCCCTGATTGCGTCTCAAAACCTTACAAGAGAATCAGGACGTGCAAGGAAAATGGCGGTTGAATTTGTACTCACACATGTAAAAATTGCGACTGTTCAGATTTTGCGAAAAGAAATTCATGCTGCAGAAATTAATGATCCTCATTTATGACCGAGGTCAAAATCTCACAGCTCCAAAAAGCTCTGTTGAAATCTGCGCTTTAATTGAAAAAATTTAATTGAAATTGCGCTAACAAGCAGGCTTTTCAAGCTTTTCAGACTGGTTTCATTTTTCTTTCTTGTTTTGAAGAGGGCACATGTTGGCCCGAAACGTGAGAGAAAAGGGCCCCCAGGAGATAAGGCCGCGCCTGCTTTGTCGATCTCCTATTCGACGATCATACCCACGTATGTTGGCTACATCTACTCAAAACGTCAAAAAAATTAAAAATTGTTGCGCTTTTTCCTGACTGTACCCAGTAAGTGCCCACCTCACTCCGTGACCTGCTGTTCCCGGTCGCGAATTTAAGAAATGAGTACGCGTTTGGGCCTATCCCGATTTTGCGCGTATCGAAAAAGTGAAAAATAAAGCTTATCTAACCAAACATAACCTGTCTAACTAACCAAACCTACTCGCTTCCCGGTCTCTCTTCCCCAAGCAAACCTGTCCCAACCACTGGATTTTGCTGTCGGCACTGATCTCATTTTATCGTTGCGGAAGTTCAAAATCGTTCCTTTTAGTTTGCGACTCGCGTTCGCAAAACCCCTTTGGTTTGCGATACGTTTGGCGTTTTCTTCTGTTTCTTTCCTTGTATTTTGGAAACGTTTTGGTACTCCTCATTCCACTTGAAGATATGAGTTAAGAATGCTCCCAAGTGCGCTCAGGGTGAATTCGGAATTCTTTCAACAATGAAAACTCGGTCGAAAACTTCATTCTCGGCATAGAAATTAAAGTTTTTCTGTGTATTTAAATGGAAGAGTGTGAAGCATTCTCAGCTCATATCTTCAAGTGGAATGAGCTGTATTCGTAGAGAGAGCGTGTGGGCTTTCCCAGGCTCGGTCCCATCGATTCTCTCCTCTGCTTCAAGGTTTCAATCTGGTCTCATTGTGACGACACGGTCATTTTTTATACTTTCGAATTGTTTTTATTTTTCGAGCTGATCAACCGCATTTTTATTCCCCAAATACAAAAAAATCCTTAGTTTTTGACCCTTTTGCCTTGTAAAGCACTGAACTTTCATTTTTATCCTCTGAGGAAAGCAATCTCTTCGTTGGCTGACACAGCCAACGAAGAAGGTTCGCGCGTGTGAGAGAGGAATTCACATCTGCTGATGACTGATGCCTTCATCCATATTTGGCGCACTTCCCTGATGCACCTAGTTCTACACACGCTCCCACTGACTTCACGATCCACAGCATGATATCTTCATCTGCCCAGCATCCTTCTCACGCACGAACAGTGCAAACACTGGTCGAGTTGTTGCAATATGATTCTCTTTGCAACAACATAGCGACCGTTGTTCCGCACACTTCCGCGACCATACCGTGTTAACCACCATTATTATTTCATTGTGTTCATTCAGAAGCTTCCCACGCCGTGCCGCCATCTCAAGTTTCGGTGAAGAGAGCACATTGTCCTGTACTTTTATTCTTTGAATTTGTGGAACATTGCAGAGGTTTTCTGGATTTGTGACTAACCGCGATCGGTTGGATTTACTCGTATGTCGCACCTTTTTCCGGATGGTTCACGACAGTGAACCAATAATCGATCGCGATCAGCCACAACAATTTATTATTATTTATTTAGTTTTTTCTTCAACAATTCTGGCCACAAAGGCAATGCAATGAAGGCAGAACGAGGATAGAAATCCGAGTCAAAAATTAGTAAAAAAAATTCGTTTAAAAAGTAAAAATTAAAAATTGTCAAAAAAATTTAAAAGCAAGAGCAAAAACAGTTTGGCAACAAAAGAAAGGACAGGATTAGTCACAAGAATTGTTGCAAGGTGCGACGCCTAGGGATGCTTTTGCCCTCAAAATTGTGGAGGATGCAGAGGTAAGATAATTTCAGTTCCGAATAGTTCGGTGAAAGAAGGAATTAAAAAATCGATTGGTACTGCAAACAGAAGCAGTGAGTGCAAGGCCGTTATTCTGTTCTATGCTGATTAAGTTTAATGGGATAGTTCGTTGGTAGAGGGAAATTGTGGGAATGTCTAACAATATCACTCAGCAACTTAATTCTTCGCTCTCGACGTCGCTGTGATAAGGGGGTTAAATCAAGTTCTTTCAGACAGGAAACTCGGTGGCGGCAGTTTTCGCCTACGGCAGGATTCGCCTATAGCAGGAATCGCCTATACGGCAGATTTAGCCGGTTCAAGGCAGATTGCAAATCCTCACATGTTTAACACCGACGACTCATTGCGTGGCATGATTCGCCTATCAACAGCAATGACTCATTGCGTGTCATGAATCGCCTACAGTGAGAAGCGGCCAAAAACGCCTCAACGCATACTGGGTGTTTAGTTAGTTACAACAGGCATGTCAATGATTTTTAAGGTGGTGATCTGCAAGAACGCACTTCTCCAAAGTGAATCGAACTCGAGTAGCAGGCCTCTAAATT
This sequence comes from Sinentomon sp. SZTP_YWyxl, assembly GCA_030068105.1. Classification (NCBI taxonomy): domain Eukaryota; kingdom Metazoa; phylum Arthropoda; class Protura; order Sinentomata; family Sinentomidae; genus Sinentomon; species Sinentomon sp. SZTP_YWyxl. The sequence continues at coordinate 9,475 of JASGXE010016784.1, forward strand.
GCTGAACACAATCCGTCGTCGATTGCAATGCCGTTGATTGTCGCCGTTTTGTTTACAGAAGAAAAGAAAAACTGCCCTCCTCTCAAGCACTCTTTTCAAGGCTGGCAATTTCCTCCCCCTCCCTTGTCCTCCCTCCTGTTATACCTGAGTCCCAGGTCACAAACATTCAATATGTTTGACTATTCTATAAATCTCTTTTCCCGCCAGGTCGCACTGCGAGAATGCACTTGACCCCATATGCAGCTTGAATTGTATTCAGAGGAACGCAGCAGCCCGCATGCGCAGCGTCCTGACTGACAAGTTTCAAGCCGGCTGGCTCGGCCAAATGCAAACATTCTTGCACTTCCTGCATCAGCCGATCCATTCCAGTTGGCTAAATGTCTCTCGTGACCGTTCGTATCAATGAAAGACTTTGATAAGCTTTGGATTAATTTTTGTTTGAAACCCACTTTCAGACATTCTGGTCCAACATTTTGACGTTCCCTGTATCTCGTGAAATCACAAACAAAACACTGACGAGTCCTACCAAAACATGAGTCATCGGTGGTTTCAACCAGTTCTATCCGGAGTAGGCGAATCCTGCCAACCCGTTCGAGAGACAATGGATAACCCGATAACTGACTCTATTCATGAGTCATGTTTTGGCAGGATTCGCCTATAGGCGAATGAGTGCAGGACCGGAAACTCTACGGAAAACAAACACTTTTTCGGCGAAAGCAAACCGTTTGTCCCACCCCCAATTATTGGCAAAAAGCACGGTAGTTAGACAAACACAACACCATGCAGACGTTTTTTATGTTGGCAATCCACTGTTGCCTTTGCAGGTCTTTGGTGTTCCGCACAAGAAAGAAAATGACAAAATCAGAAAACGAGCGTTTGCACATTTTATATTATTTTAGCGAGCGTTACATTGGTTCCCCACCGCGAACAGTGATGATGAACTGAATCATTACGCCTAATTATTTCAAATGCGCTGCAATCGGCATCTAATAGCTGTGATGTGTGTTGCATAGCAGTTTGTTTTTCAGGGGCTGAACACAGGTTGCACTTGTTTACGCGTGCTCCTCATTTCGTTGCATCGCGGTTTCCTCGCTTACGAGTATGCTTAGTTGGTGCGAATATGATACGTGTGGGTATCATTCTGTTGAAGCCTTTGTGGGCACTTCCTGCAAAATATCCTCACTTTTATGCCTGATGGGGAGGGTAGTCCTGACATCTACTGACAGAGCAAAAGGCGGTTAATGAGTGTAACAATTCTTTCCAATTTTTTCAGCCTGCAAGCTTAATCCAGCTTATGCAAACGACGCGACGAATGTCGTTAAAATGTTCCAGTGTCACCGCAACTGAGGTTGGAAAATTCAGAGTTTTTCAGAATTTCAAAATTCCTTTGCGCAGGTAATGTCTACAAACACATCTAATTTTGAACTGCAAATATATCCGGGCTGTTTGTCACAAACACCCTCTTTCTCTCTCTCTCTCACTGAGAAAAAAGAAAAAACTAGCCCACGGCCTAA
>JASGXE010016785.1:0-10186 GCA_030068105.1 Sinentomon sp. SZTP_YWyxl
GGTGCTACTAGATCCATAGATTCAGGCTGCCTATCTGAGTTTTGTATTACCTACCAGAAATCCCCTCCTCACCCATAAAAAGGTGCTCGTTTGTTTCTTGGGCTGCAGTGAACATCTCAACTGTGATTAACTTCAGATCGCAAGTAGGTAGCTCTGTTGATTATGCTGACGAGTTGGACTGGGAGGGTCTACTTACCGCTGCGGCGCGAGAACTCCCAGGTTCGCTCTGACGCATCATCGGTGGAGTTGCTTGCAGGTAAACTTTGTTTGACTTGAAGAAAGCCCATTCATTTTTCAATGCAGTCAACATCTCGAAGCTTTTTTGTGAGTAGGATCGGGGTAGGCGAAAAAAGAGAAAAATAGTAGATACCTAGGTAGCTTGCAATCATGTTTAAATTTGGCACATAGGTAGGATACAGACAGGTAGTTAACGCAAAATTTCAGTTTGCCTAATTGGTAATTTTTTTCCCCATTCTTGCACGAATCGAATCAATTGAATTTTTTGACTGAATTTGTGACTTGTCATGTTTGGACATGGACATGTGTTTTTGTTTTGGTGACCATGATGTCACTTTTTGTGCAATTTGACAACTGTGACGAACCACTGGATGGAGATTCTTCATGAAAACGTCCACGTGCTGAGATGGTATGTTTTTGTTACGGTTTATTTATTTATTTTTTATTTTTATTTTTTTTTTCTCGCCTTGTTGCCGTACCATTTTTGCACCTCCTTCAATCATTCTCCCCATTGCACCCACACCCAAAAACCAAATCGGTTTTTCAAATCTGGGATGCAATGTGGAATATCGGCCCGACTTCTCCCACTTGGGGGACTGTTCTTTTTATTTTCACGGCGCGGTTACTCCGATTCATCGGATTTGCGGTTGCGCCGGCAGTTTTTTTTTTTTTTAGCCTCAGCAAACATATCAGCCAAATCCCTGCAGTCAGTTACAACACCTTCTGTCGGGGACATCAGGGCAATGGCTTTGGATTGGCGGGGTTTCATATTGGTCACCTCAGATAGCACATTCCAGATTTTACCTTTGTACCCCGCTGATTGCAATTTAGAGGCAAAATACCTTTTCTTTGCAAGAGGAATATCGTGGTCAAGTTCTTTGGAGAGCTCTCTAACCCGATTTATGAGATTCATATTAAAAGGGTTGCACTTAAGTTTTGATTTCAGATTGTCCCTTAATAGAAGTTTGGATACTGGCATTTGGTTGAGCCATGGAACAGACATCAACCCTGCATACTTCTTTCCTCGAAAAGGGGCATGCAACTGTGAGGAAGCTGTCTGTATGGTAGATATTTGGGCATTGAAAATTTCATAAGCAGTTTCGCAGCAATCTGTTTCATACACAAGCCGCCAGTCCATACTTGCCAATAATTGACGGAACCTCTTCTTATCTAAGATTACAGACCAAGTATTTTCTCTGAAGCAAGGTACGGTATCGAAATAATCAGAAAAACTCAAAAAAACAGGATAATGATCTGATATAGAAAAATTAATAACTCCAGCAGTATGTCTCTGCAGGACATTTGTAAAGATCAAATCAAGTGTTGTCTGGGACACGCCAACAACTCGTGTGGGAAATTTTATGGTTTGGTAGAATTGATTGGCATGCATGAGGTCACAGAAATTATGAAAAGAAGGATTGCCTCTGCTTGCATCCAAGTTGAAATCCCCCATAAATATTGCATGGGCTGAATCCGGAATCAAGGATAACAAGCCCTGTAGTGAATCCAAAAATTCTGTAATTGGACAGCCAGGTGCCCGATAAATGACAAAAACAAAAAGATTAAGGGACTTGCCAGTGCTGTGATCAAAAATAATGGACACACTCGCCGCTCTTCTCTGCACAGCCTCTACTTTATCGATTTGACATGAAAGATGAGGATTCCATGTGGTAGTTGAATACTCAAGCAAGGACCTAACAGTGGAAAAGTACAGAATAGTCTTTACACGTCTGGATGCTGAAGAGTAATTTCTGATGAGAAATTTTAATTGCACTGAAGCCCGTTTGACAATGCTGCAGATATATGGGCCCCAATCCAGTTTCCTGTTGAAGGTCAATCCCAAATATTTCACTGAATCCGGTCTTGGGAGAACAGTGCCACCAGAAGTATAATCACAAAGGGTGACCCTATTAGAGCGGTGGAAAGAAATTACATTTGATTTTGATGTGTTTATTTCCATGAGGTTTGATTTGCACCAATGTGCAGAGAAGAGCGGCGAGGTTTGTGTGCGGAATCATTGGCCATTACCCAGTTGTAAGTGTGAGTAGACTTCTTCGGGAATTGGGTTGGGAATCCCTTGAGCTCAGGAGGAAGTTGCATGCTCTTGAGAGTCTCAGAAATTGAATCAGTGAGAATCAAAAGGTCATATGTCCACAAATCACAATTTTAAGAAAACTGCAAAAAACTATCTCACCCCAGTTCGCCTGATCTGCCTGAAATTTCGTTTTGGGACATTATTCGGGACATCAAGGGAAGTTCACTTGCGGATTTTGAAGGTCATTGTGCCAAAGGGGTTCATGTTATGGCCCGTTGAAACCTATGGACTTATGACCTTTTGATTCCAAATTCGAGAGAGGGGCAAAGAATCGCACTTTCTAGGATGGAAATGCCTTTCTGACCATGATCGTACCAATAAAATTGCCCCTTCAAGCCAAAGGAGACATTTTTCTTTTAATAGGACCAGAATGAATAATACAGTATGTCCCAAGAAAAGGGTTTTGAGGATGTATGTGCAGGATGCGGTTGGCACAAGCAATGCTTCCGATCTTGTCTAGAAAAGACTATTGCATAAAGGCAAGAAAAAATCATTCAGGTTTTCAGAATGAAGATTGCTGAACAACACGCAGGGTTGACCAAAAATCTGCTGTTTGAATTCAGATATACAAAGTGTTCCAATATTTGTTGCACACAAGTTATTTTGCGGACAAAAATGCATCCCTTCTGGACGGGCGTCAACCCCATTTACAGATTCAGAGATTTTCTTTCACCCAACCCTAATCTAACGCATATGATGCTCCTCTTGCTCTTTATCACGAAGAAGTTGAGAGTAAAAACGCACATTTGATAATGATTGCATTTCCAACAGACAGGTTCATTTTAACGCATGATGTACTTGTTTTTTGGAGAGCAGAGTCCGGCTTTGATGCCATTTTTTTTTTTTTATTTTATTTTTTTTTTATTTTTTCTTTTTTAATAAATAACTGGGGACAGAGTCCCCCCGCCGGCGCGACCGAAGGACATAATGTCCGGAGTCAAAAGATGGCATAAAAAAAAACCGATGCCGATGGCTTTTGTGCAACGATTTGGTGCACGAGATTTCCAGGCACCATGTCGTCAATTTTAAAAGGGATGTGATGATTCGCAATTAGTCAAAAAGGAAAAGAGAGCGTCAGAAAGCCATTATAGCAAAGGTACAGAAAATACCGACAATGCGGTAGGTTAGGTAATCAATGTCATAAGACATGTTACCAATTTCACGCCGCAGAGGCAATTTATGAATTTTGAATATTTCAAAGCGCCGGCCAGTAAAAGAAAGACATGCACAAACACACAAGACAATACAAAATGAAAGTGAAATGATAATAAAATGTGTTCGTACCTGATCCCGATTACCGTTTATGCCACATAATGCCATCCGAATCCGTTGAAATTTTTGTGGCCAGAATTAGGCAGAAAATAAAATTCCAAGTCACACGAGTGGCAAATGAAAGTACCCTTGATGTCAGTAAAAAATAAAGGAAAGAGGAAGAGGGGGGACAAATTAGAATTGATGCGGGTAAATACCTAACTACCTACCTAAGTCCTTAGTGAAGTTGAAGCACTTTTCAAGGTGAGTAACTTGGCATGAGATGCAGAAGCGAATTGAGCATCTGTTATGTTTAAGACATTTTGGGGAAAATGTAACTGATTCCACAAAAGAGGTAACGGTGAAAGAATGAATACCTGTCAATGTTTTTGTTGAGGATAGGAGGGATAAAGGACAAAGACTGGGCTGATCTTGTAGGGAGATTGTTCTGACAAAGGTTCCAAGGTCCGTCACCCCAACCACCCTTTTTCAAAATACACAGCCTAAAAGCAGAGAGCCCATGTATTGTTCTACGATCTTCAAGGGAATCCCATCCTAATTCATTCAACATTGATGAGACACTGGCCTCAAATCGGAAATTCCCGGTAACAAATCTGGCAGCCCTTCTTTGTACTGCTTCCAGAGCATCTACATGACACTTCTGGTAAGGTTCTCAGGAAGTGGTTGAATATTCAAGTATGGACCTCACAGTTGAAAAGTACAAAATAGATTTCACACGTCTGGAAGCATAACTATAATTTCTGATGAGGAATTTTAGTTGATTGGAGGCCTTTCTTACAATATTTTGGATGTGATGGACCCAACTCAACTTGGGATTGAAAAGAAGGCCTAAGTATTTAATTGTTTCAGGCCTTGTCAACAATGTTGGACCAATCTTGTACTCCCTAAGGACGGGTGAGCATGAGGAAGAAAAAGACATGACAGAAGTTTTAGCAACATTGATCTCCATGCAATTGGCAGCACACCATCTGGCAATTACATCGAGATCAGACTGAAGAGCCATAGCAGCCTCAATGGATGTCATGGCTCGATAAATAACTATATCATCCGCAAATAGCCTGATCCTGGAGGGCACCATTTCAGTTAGGTCATTGATATAGATTAAAAATAGCAATGGCCCACAAACAGAGCCCTGTGGGATTCCACTTGTTACTGGGTAAGCTGGGGAGAGATCATCACTGACAAGCACCTGGAAATGCCTGTCACTGATGAAATTTGAAATCCACAAAAATAAATTTTCTGGAATATTTAACCTTGACAGTTTTCTGATCAGGATGGGTATAGAGACCCTATCGAAGGCCTTAACCAGGTCAATAAAAATAGCATCGACCTGCAAGGACTTACCCAGTTCAACCGAGATATCGTGAACAAAGCTTGTGAGTTGGGTTTCGCAAGAGAATTTGGAACGAAAACCATGTTGCCCATGGAAGAAAAAGTTCTGGCTTTCTGGTTTTTAATGTTCCAATGAACAGTCATTTACTTCTTTACGCAGATGATAGTACTCTGCTTCACTCAGGGAATAATATAAGAGAACTCATGGCACACTTACAAGATGATCTCAATTCAGCGACTGAATGGCTTGCCATAAACAGATTAAGGTTGAATGCTGAGAAGACAAAATTGGTCGTTTTCCGTACACGGCGTAAGGGCCTCCCTCCCTCCCCTGACCACGGTTGGTTAAGTCTTGGAAACACTGTGATTCCTATTAGTGACTCTCTGCGTTTCCTGGGCGTTACCCTAGACTCTTTCATGGATTGGAAATTACATGTAGCTTCGTTGCAAAAAACTTTGAATTACTTGTTGTTCATTTTTGTACGGGTCTCAAAATCATTACCTAAACACATTTTGGTCATGCTATATTATTCGTTAGTTCATTCACGCCTTGTTTATGCCATTGAATTGTGGGGATCGACTTATAAATCACGGCTTATGCCACTACTAATTAAGCAAAAATCGTTTCTACGTGTAATCCAAAGAGTAAAAAGGTGCACGCCTACTGCTCCATTATTCATGGAGCTTAGGATTTTGCCATTATTTCATTTAATCTTATTCCGTCAGCTACTTCTGGCTTTTCAGTTAATTTCTGGTTCTTTATCAATACATGGCATAAGATTCAAATTTTTGGGTGTTTCGGCCAGTACCAGGGCACTTGATTCCAGAAAAATTATCCTTCCAAAACCTCAAACAAACAATAGGAAGGCATGTCCTGACTATCGTTTGGCTTTCCTATGGAATTTTCTTCCGCATGGCCTCACATCACTTAAAAGCAGGGCAGTCTTTCGGCAGGAACTCTTAAAATTCCTCTGGGATGAGGACTTTGAGCCCATCACATTATTTTCGTTTTAGATCAAGACACTTCATTGTTTACTTGAGCAAGGCTTTCTGTCAACTTTGCATTTTGCAACCACACTTTTCCCAGATTTTGCTTGTCTTCTTTTTTTTCTTCCTTCTTTTATTTCACTTTTACTTTCTTTAATCTTTCCTTTTTCTTTTTTATTTTTTGTTTACCACTGCAATAGCGCATAAAAATTATCATTTTTAGTTCACAGCAGTGTCATTTCTCTCCCTGCGAGAATCTCACACGTCTCACTTAAAGTTGCATTGAAAATGTTTGCACAAGAACTTGCACTTGAGATTGTTTTAAAGATAAACATTGGGCCTCTTGGGGGTGGGCTCCAGAGCTGGCGTTGCCAATTTCCCCCCTTTCCTGGCCCGGCTCATCATTTCGAGTAGGTATCATAGGCATTAGGCAAGCATACTAGGCAGGTAAGCCTTGCAACATTTTGATGATTAGGTAGGTACCGGGTAGGTACTTCGTTTTTGAATACCTTTTGTAGAGCACCTGTCCATTTTTGCCTAATGTCCTCTTTTCTTTTTTTCCCAACCTTGCAATGATCCAATCATTGCGACCTGCACTTTTATCCAGGAATCATTAAATTGAATTATTGTTCTGTGCTGTGCCACTTCTTACAAACTAATTTTGGCACAAATTTTCCCATCTGGTGGCACGTTTTGTTCCTCATCTTGATCACAAATGGAATGGATGAACAAATACATACTCCGGGATCTGATACTTTATCAACACTGGGTGTGAGTCGTAATCTTGGATTCTTGGAAGGTTGGTTAAAATTCTAATTATACTTGGTTCTTATACCATCAAAATCATTACGAAAATGTCTGTTTGTTTTTTTTTTGGTGAAAACGTTTTTGTACTGAATTGTTTTTCGATCTTGCTGCTTGATTTTTGGAATTAAAAAACAAAAGAAAGAAAGAAAGAAAGACGATATAAATAACCAGCGACTATTTTTTCCATTAATTTAGAAGATGCACTTATCAGACTAATAGGTCGAAAAGGGTGTGACTAAAACGCTGAACCTGCTTGTCTTGCTTGACCTGCTGGAAACGCTGCTTGTCCTGCTGGTAATGGTCAAAATGGTTAGGTTTGAGGTTATCTTAACCTAAACTAACCTAACCTTACCTAACCTAACCTAACCAGCAGGACAAGCAGCGTTTCCAGCAGGACAAGCAAGACAAGCAGGACAAGCAGGTTCAGCGTTTTAGTCACTTCCGGTCGAAAACAATCAATGGACAACATCATACCATTTTTTGGTAGGGGCTTTACAATACTGTGCTTCCAGTCTGATGGAATGCAATTGGTTGCTAGTGAGACAGAGAATAAAACCAGAAGAAACTTCTCCAAGATATCACCATGGTTCTTGATGAATATCATGGGGACACAATCAATTAAATCAAACATGGAGTTCTTACAAGATTTAATTGTGTTGTGCAAAAAAGTCTCTGTCAGCACATCAGCATCCCTCAAAAAATTATTCCGAGGTGGATCGCTGACTGAGCCAACTGTCGAGGACACACTCATGTGCTCCTTTACCTTCAGGGCAAAGGACACAGATAAATTATTGCCCATGTCGTCACATTTAGCAATGACCACAGGAGTTACAGAGGTTTTGCTGTGATGAAATCTCCAGAACTGCTTTGTTGAGATGACATCATTCACTGCCAAACCACTTATAAATCTTCTTTCCATTGTGTGCAGCTCACAATAATATGCTCTCAGTGCATAAACATATTTATGAAGAAGAAAGGACGAAACGAACAGTCCTTGAACATTTTTTGTAGATACAGATATTTGATCTTAAATTAGGAGTAAACCATTCTGGAAAGGAAATTCCACCACACCTAATGGCTTTCTTTTTTGGGATAAATTTTTCAATAACAAAACTGCAAAGCATTTTGAATTCAACCCAGAGATCACTCAAGCTGCAGTCAGCACTCCCAAAATCTAGAAGGGCAAAGTTAAGAAACCTGTCCACTGATACCTTATCATAACGATTAAAGTTGTACCTGGTTCTCCCATAGGTCGATTCTGGTGGCAGCAAGGGTGGAGAAGCACAGTCAACCTGAAATACAGTATGTATCATAAAGTGATCGCTGAGTCCAGCAACTGGTTCCACAGATAACAGATCGGATTTAGGGCAATGAAAAACCAGATCAATTGTGGACCCAGTTACAGGGGATATAAGCATGTCTCTTGGCCGGGTAACAAAGTCAACTACCTGCTTTAGAGAGAACTGATCAACCCACCTCTGCAAACCCTCAGGATAATCTTGAAAAGAGGGGGCAGATGCATCTACATTCATCTACATAATTTCCATTTTATTTTTGTCTTCTTTTCTTTTTTGACTGGATGTTGTGCAATTGCTAATGATTTTGAACGTCAACTTATGCTGATTCCTAATGATCCCTTATCACGATATGTTAACACTTCTTCCTACCAATTGTTCACAATTGCACAATCGCCATGTCCTGCTGCTAATTTCTGTGAATTGAAATTCATTTTAATGAGTGTCATTAAATTGATGATTGAATTGAAATTAAAATAAAATTTGAGGTAAGTAGTTTTAAAAAAAAAAAAAAAAAAAAAAAAAAAAAAAAAAAAAATGCATCTACATTGAAATCACCTAACAAGAAAATGGGTGAGCTGCCACCAAACTGACCACATTTTAATGCATGTATGGCAGTGAGACACTCAGTAAACATCTTAGAAAAACTTTCCAAAGGCAGATTCGGGGGACGGTATAAAAGTATGAGAATAGTTGCAGGGAAGGAAGATTCTAATGCAACTATGATTAGCTCGAAGGCCTCACTTTTATAGACAAGCTTTGGCAGGAAATGGTGACGGATACCCAAGAGGACACCACCACCGAGCCGTGAGCGGTCCCTGCGAAACAGTGCATATTGGCTTGGGAGAATATCACCCTCGATACAGGACTCATCAAGCCATGTTTCAGTAATTGCAATGCTTTTGTTATCTTGATTTTGCAATGAAGCAACAAGCAAGGACGGGCCAAATAGAGGCTGGCAAGGAGAGCTAAAAACCATAGCCGTTTGACATTCAGTTTTTTGGTATCAAAAGGTCATATGTCCATGGACTTATGACCTTTTGATTCCAAAGCAGAATTTCGCACTGAATATTTCAGCGATTTCAGCAGTTTGCGAATGTCGGATATCTGCCATTTTGATTGCAAACTGTGGATGCACACATGGCAAATATTTTTCCGCACTTAACACAAAATGGCCAAAATGTGGACATATGACCTTTTGATTCTCACCGATTCAATTGCATCCTTGACAGATGTGGGTGGGCAGAAACATGTTTGCATCCAAGTCTAAACACCGGCTCCACAAGAAAATGTAAAAATCTTTCATTGAAAATCCCTTGCACATTCGGTAGGTAACCTGGACAGACACAGTTTCTTTGTTGGCTCTATTTTCCTATGGAATAGTCTAAATCTTACTCCAGACTGCCTTGCAATGAAGGATCCCGCTTTTCGTGATCATGTCAGGCAGCCACTTGTAAGGTCTACACCATGCTCATGATCGATCTTCGAACAGATGGGGATGAAGGTACTTTTCTGCTATGATTGTTTCCCTGGACTTACTTTGATGTACCTATTTATTTATTTATTTATTTTTTTTTTGAGCCCCTAGGTTTTTCATGTCTACTTGTTTATTTTGTTTTTCTTGAAAATTTGTTTTTATAAGGTATTCATGTAGGAAGGTATTTATTTATTTTTGTTGGTGTATTTGCAAAATTTTTTTTTTTAATTTTTTTTTTTTTTTTTTTTTTAATTTATCTTCTCGAACCGACTTTTTGCGTTTGTATTTTGATAACAGAGGTCCTGCCTTCCTTGTTACTCATGGTAGGTACCTACGAAAATAAATGAAGGCAGTGGCCCATTTTTGCATTGTGGTGCATACTAGATCCATAGATTCAGGCTGCCTATCTGAGTTTTGTATTACCTACCAGAAATCCTCTCCTCACCCATAAAAAAATTCCTCCTCATTGAAAGCCATTCCAAAATCCCAGGCCCAAGGTTACTCAACCATTCTTGTGCATGCTGGTGTTAACGATGTCCTAGGTGGTGCATCACCAGAAATTGTTCTCCGCAGTCTCTCAGATTTCTTTATGTGCTGCAAGAACCAGTTTCCTGGTGCCCGCTTGATCTTTTCTGCCATCATTGCTAATGATCACGTTCCACTAAAGTCTCTTATCTCTTGAAC
>JASGXE010016786.1:0-10929 GCA_030068105.1 Sinentomon sp. SZTP_YWyxl
TAATTATCATTTTTATGCCTTCCACCTACTTCAATGCAATTTTCAATCAAATGAAGGGCAACAAAGAGAAATTTGGTACACTTATGTAAAAATGTGTGAAGAATCGGCTATAAACTTCAGATTATTATCGTTGTTCGCTTTGTAATTTGCCCAGGTTCAACCAAGTTTTCACAAGTTGGCAATTCAGGCGCCAGAATTTCTTGTCATCAGAATATATCCATTCGAAGTGCATGATATTGTTTACGCTCTTTATCGCGATGCATTGTTTCTCTTGATTGAAGTAAATGTGAGCACAATAAAGTGTTCAGTACATCTTGTAGCCGATTTTACAAAAAGTTTCCCGTATTTTGGGGCATAGCATGCAATGTTATGATTTATGGGAAATATACTCTTGCAAATATACTCCTGGCTCGACGAAGACGCAAGGCACGTTTGGCTTCTCTTTATCAAGCTTTAAACAATGTGAGTGGTTGGTCTCGTCTAAAGGAGTTTCTGTCAGGCCTCCATGCTATGTGGGGAAAGGAGACCATGATTTCAAGCTTCGAGTGGACAATGTTCATACGGATGTTGGAAAATACTCCTTTGTGGTCAGGACTGTGCAGGAGTGTAATTTGTTAGGGCGAGATGAATTTGGGGAAGGAATTATTGATCTTACATTGGTTGGTTTTAAACAAAAACTCTGTTTGCAAAAATAGACTTATTCGCAACGCCCTTGTCTTCTCACTGAGTCACCCACCCTCATGCTGATTCACGCCGGACAAAGTCATTGCGAATTAAAAAATTTTTGTTTGAAAGAATCCCTCATTTGTAGCTTGATAACCATAAAGGTAGAGGTGAGTTATTGCACAGAAACGATTCAAAATATCCTAAAACTTCCTGCCAAGTTTGAACGAAATCGTCCAGAAACAATACGAAACCAAACCAAAAAAAAAAATTGACCACGAAGGTTGGGTCCCACTTAAAATCACACACAGATCTCCAAGTTTCCAACCCATTTTTTCACTTCCAGTTTGTCTGTTGAAAAGGTCATTTTTCTCCTTCAATTTAAAGGGATATTTTGCCATCTTTTTTCATGGGGAGTCTGGGCAATTGTGCACTTTTTCAGCAAAAAGCAATACTGATCAGAATTTAGAACACTGGTGATTTTTTGCTGGAATATCCAATTTGATTTTTTCAGGAATCACTAATGCATACTGCCCATCCAAATCAGTTGGATATTGAAACCAGTGATCTGCCGACTAATGCCTTAAGCCGGGCTGTGAGGTAAGCTAGGGATGCTGCATTTTTTTCCTCCTCGCATTTTTTTTGTCAATTCTGGAGTTAGATTTGTCGCATAGTTGATTGTTTCGGTGCATTCCTTGTGTTCACAAAGATTTTGTTTGAGCGACATTCGATCAGATGTAGGATTGACAATTGATTATGTACGACAGATCTTCAGTTTTTTTATTTTTGCACAAATTCTGATTTTAGAGGTATTTTTTGTCCCAAAGCGTAAAATTTGATATTTTTGAATCTTATGGGGGATCTTTGTAGATCTTGCATGTAGATAATTATTTTTTCTGTTTTTTGTTTTGTTTTGTTATTTTTTTTATCATCAAACATTCAAAAATTTTTTATTTCATTTCAATTTCATTTAACATACTTCAAGTTCATGGTACAAATACTTATCATTCAGATGCAAACAAGCATGCAACTTTAGCCAAACCCACCACTGTAGTATGGATGCAGGGCAGCAAGCATGGAAGAAGAACCAAGTAGGCTAGTGAGACAAGCACCTCAGCAGGAGCAGCAGATGAAGAGTAAGATTGAGCCGGTACAGACCAGGATTAAAAGAATATGTGAAGTGAAAGTAATGCACAATGTACCTAACCCATGCAGAGCATGCATATTCCACAATGGGAGTTTGGATTTGAAGGGAATAAAAAGAAAAAAACAACAAGAATTAAGTCTGGGAAGTTTAAGAATGAACAATTATTATTAGCACCAGTGAAAAACTGATTAGTGATTATCAATTTTATTGCGATATAAAGGGAAGATGCCTGCATCTTTGAAAGGCCACAGTGGCCAAATCTTATTTTGAGCTCTTTCCCACACACAGTGCATTTTGCCATCCCTGATTCGACTTTAGTGGTTTTTACAAGCTTTCTTGCTCTTCGTCATGCCTCACCACAGCAGTATGTTGTGCTCATCTTTGCAATATATGGTGCCTTGTTATCTTTTTTCTGAGATTTTTTGTTTTCCAATTTATCTCATGCTTCAGAACTACCAATAGACATTGGGCCGATTTTTTAAACGAAGCCCATCGTTTAAGCCGTGGATTCTTTCTTTTTTAAATGCAATTTTGTACACAAAAGAAAAAGAATCCGCGGCCTAAAAGATGGGCTTCGTTTAAAAAATCGGCCCATTGGGCTTCGAGTAAATGCTGGGTCTCCAATGATATCTGGTTATCTGTTCCAAGATTACAGTATAGTCTGGTATCAATTGGCAAGCGGCTAGACTGCCTAAATTCGTTCGTCATCATATTCACCGTTTAATCGATTTAAAACAAACTTAACCTGTTCCTCACTCATTCCTAACCTATCCTTTCCTGACCTAACCTAACCCATCCTAACCTATTTTGTGCCAATTCGAGGAAAATTGAAAAAACCGAAAAGTGGGACGGCACCGCCCACGAATTTAGGCTGTCTAGCCGCTTCTGTCAATTGGCCGATGGTTCCCCATTTTGTGCTTAAAGTGTGCTGCACCACACTCCAGGTGTAAATATGTAAAACATCTTTGGAGAAAACAGCAGGTAGAAATGCTTCAAACGTCTCTCGTAAACTCTGGAGTCTGCAAGCCATGAGACGAAAAAAACGCCGGGGGCAATGAATTTTTGGAATTTTTGTGGCAGTCTTTTCCTGAAAATAAGAGTTCAGGCGTGCGCAATCCTACCTGCTCTTTTTCTGGTCATATTTGCCGTTCAGGTTTTTGCTTCATTTTTCTTGGCCCTCCTCAGTTTCGCGAAGAAAGCTCGTCAGAAAGTGAAGCGGGCATTCAGCTTTACCAGAACGCCGAGCAAACTCAGGAGAGCGTTTTCCGGCTTTCTTAGTCCATTCGGGAGTAACAACAATGTCAGCTTTTCAAATCCGGACAGGACGTTTGACGGCATGCACAGACTTGCATCATGCACCGATCTGAGTCAGGTTAGATATATGCAGATATTCGGCTTTTATCATTCCCCATTGTCACTGACATGCTGCTTCATCGCAATCGCCAATTCAATGGACAGATTTGTGCTGCAATAAAAATTTGCAGTGATGTTATTAAAACTGCTCAAATTATCAAAACTTGCAGTTATGTTGTCAAAATTTGCAGCGATGCCATCAAAACTTGCATTCATGTTGTCAAAAGGTATAGTGGCGGCGGAAAAAGATTACTCATACATGTGTTTTTCCCATCTAACTGTTGCCTCCGAAACTTTTTTTTCTTTCTTTTTACTCTTATGCATTTGGTAGAAATTAAAGCGCCAAATTTCAACAAAGCTTTATAGAGGTGTCAGATTTTGACATAAGTGATGAAAGAGGATCTTTTATTTCTACAGCATGGATTTTTTGCTAAAATCTCAAGAATGGAAATTTTTCACATGTATTACATTGATGTCATCAAACATTGCAGTGATGTCCTCCAAACTTGCAGTGATGTTATCAAAGTTATCAAAACTTGCAGGTATGTTATCAAAACTTGCAGCGATACCACCAAAATGCAGTGATGTTATCAAATTTTGAAGTGATGTTATCAAAACTTGCAGTTGTGTTGTCAAACAACTTGCAGTTGTGTTGTTCAACTTGCAGTTGCAAGTTTTGACAACTTGCAGTGATGTTACCAAAACTTACAGATTCTGTCTTGCATTCACTCGTGAAACGTTTCTTGAATTACTCCTGGATAAAAAAAATGCCATTTTGTATTGGATTTGGTGAAAGCTGCTCCTGGGGGAAGTGAATCTCTGTTTTATCAATGCTTGGATCATTGGAAAGTGTTCTGTTTCTTTTTCTTTGAATTGCAGAGGGATAGCACCATTGTAGCAAGTGACAGCATGAGCATTCCTGACACCCCGCTGTTGCGACGAAAGGCCAACGTTGCAACAATGGCGAGAACTTTATTGAGACGATGAAACTTTGTTGAGAGTGATCTCGGCGTGCACCATTAGACCAATTATTTCAGTTCCTTTGTGCATTGTTTGTAAGAAATGACCAGTTCGCACAAATTTTTACAAAGCATCATTTTGACTGTGCCTTATTTTTTTAACGACTTTGATTGCTCAAACGGGTTTGAAAGTCAGTCATCCGATTAACTGCTTTCAGGATACAGTTTGGCTCACTCAACAACGCATTCAGCATTTATTTCTTATTGCTTTTTTGATATTTCGAGATTCGATCACTGTAGAAAACTTGAATTTACTTTGGTCCAGGCCAAAGTAGTCTATGTTAACATAGGCTACTTGGACTACTCGTACTTTGCCAGAACAGATCGAGCCACCCAAGAGTAAACATAGACCACTTCGGCAAGGAATGGGTTTCAAAACACTGAATGGCTGTTTATGTGATTACATCTGGGTGAGGGAGGGCACATATTGAACACAGACTACTTTTGCTGGAAAAGGGTCAGAAACCCAATTCTATACATGTTTTATGAAAACCTGAACATGGGCTACTTTGGCACGGACCGATCCAATTGGGAACTCATTTTAACATTTTCTGCTCTCCATTCTCCTCCAATTGGGAACTCATTTTAACATTTTCTGCTCTCCATTCTCCTGAGTGAGAGCATGACGACATATCGTGAATTTCGCTCCCAGTTTTCAACTCATGAAGTTGAGTTGTGAACAGTACTTTCGGAGTGTGGCATCTGCTAATCCTCACTGCCACACGCACATGTTGAGTTGAATACGGTGAAGCAGTGGAGTTGAAAATGGAGAAGCAAATTTCCCAAGCATCACCGGTTCTCATGGAATATGGTGAAAGAGAAAGTGTCAGTGAGCATGTGAAGTGTTTCAGAAATTGACACTGAAATATCACCCTTACCGGGAATTTCGACGATTTTGTCTCCATACACTCAACTGGAATCAAGGCCCCTCCCTGCCTGCCACCTGGAAGCCCCTTTTTCCAAATCATTGTGTCCGCCCCTCTTCCCCCACTCCCTTCCCCACCTCTCTCCCCCCTTCCCCACATCCTTCCCCACCTGTTAACCCAACTGTTCAGCTGGTCTCCAAGGAAACCGCAGCCACCACCCCACTTCCACCTACATACCCCAATGCCTTTGAGACACATCACCATGCAACGTCGGCGCTTTCAATCAGTCTTGTCTTGATAACGGACGCGCGATGCGCCCGAAACGTTGACTCAACTCACACCAGGGAGATAAAATCGGCGAAATTCCCGGTAAGGGTGATATTTCAGTGTCAAAACGTCTCCAAGTTTCCAACCCACTGTTTACAGTTTGTTGTTCAGAAATTGGTCGAGGTGGCAGATTATTTTCAATTACAATGTGTGCCAGGACTTTTGTCACGAGTTGAAATTCAATGTCAACAGCAAGCTGCTGCCGAACTGAAGCTACTTACCTATTTTGCAGTGCTTTTAAGCTTGCTGTTCTTGGGATCCACGTCCTGCCTTCCCTGCACAGTCAGGACAGAAGGTGGCATAAATGAGGCATGGAGCAAAATGTGCTCTTTGGGCCATGGGGTATCTCCAAAACAAGTTGGTCCCACCCGTATGCTGGCCGAGAACTTGGTGGGTCAAACTTTGTTTTCTGAGGGTAAACTGTTGCGATGATGTCTCTGGCCATTCAATGGCTGTCACCCACCTGCTGAGGTTACTCCAGTAACGTTGGAAGGGGCCAACTCCAACTGGAGAAAGGGGAGGTAAGTAGTTCAGAAAACACTTTTGTGCTGTGCGTATTTCTTACGAAATGGATAAAATGAATGCTGAAACACTCCGGATAGGTGTTGGGAAAATGTGTTTTGGCATTGGAGAAATGCTTCCCGAGTCAGTGCAGGTCGAGTTAGATACCAATTTTAAAACATTATCTGCAAGTGTAAGAAACTCTTCATGTATTTAGGTCATAATGTTGATTCAGCAACATTTTAAAATTGCCTCATCAAATTTGAAACCATTCAAACCACTTTTCCACGATTGTTAGGTTCATTTTCATCAATACATTGTTTGCTCAAACGTTGACACTAGTGCCTGCAATTATTAAGCTTAAGAAAATGTATTTTTGTTACCAAGTTTGTGTGTTCTTGTCATTGGAATGAGTGCTGTCCAGAATGAGCGTAAAAATTGCTTGTGCTCAATTTGTCACAATCGTAGCGCCTGGATGGTTTCCAGCCCACAAAGCAAACTACCACCCCTGGCAAATTTTGACCGTCTTTTGCCTCATTCGAGCCATTTTGCAGAAAGGGCACTACAATTTCTAAGTGTGCCTTTAATTTGACTTTGATCTCCGTCTGAAATTGACTAGTTTTCACTCATCAGGTGCCGAACGACACCTGTTTGAAGAGCCTTCATCTGCTCATTCTCTTCATGCTTTATCTTTCGGTTCCAGTCTGTAAATCTAGCCAGAGATATCAGACAATGAAAACTTGTTGGCAAATGCGATGATCGAAGACAATTTATTAATTTCGTCTTTGTTTATTAGACATAAACCTGGCGGAGTTAACACTTAAGTGTTCTCTTACACTCAACCAGACAATGATTGAGATTCAGTAACGAAGCATCTTTGCAGCAAGGTGCACAGAAAATATGGGGCCTGGTTTGTGGTGACCTGATGCAGTGATTTTCATGGACAAAAATGGCAGATTTTTCGTCTTGTATTTTCCAACAAGCAGTCTTTGTGTCATTCCCTCTGAAAAGCGTGGTGTTCAATGTTTGTGGAAATTTTTTTTCCCTGCCAGCACCTTTTATACATAAAAAAAAACCTGCCAGCAGCTAAACGGCATATTCTTGCAGATGAAACTTCAAGGATGAGCAAAATTTTTATTTTCAAAAATTTTAGTTTCCGCTAAAAGTTCGCTGCTAAATTTGGGACTCGAGGCCCTGTTTTTTCACAGCTTTATCATAAAAACCCAACGAATGCGTCCTACAATTCTGGCCTGATCTTGCATTTTCAGCTTCCCTGAAAGTGCCCACCTAGTATTATTTGGGTTCCAGTGCTGCTCCTCCAAGCAGACTGAAATCCACATGTTCTCCGTTGTTTTTCATGAACCATTATTATTTTTATTATTGTATTTTGTTGGGCTGAAAATTGTCCAGTTTTATCAAACGTGCTTGTGTCTCCTCATATCCATATCATTTTTGTTGTCTCTGCTTTGCACTGCTACTGCGATCTCTGCTTCCTTGTTAATCCCAAGCGTTTTTGATCTGAACTTTGTGATTAATGTTGAGAATGAACTCTTGCATTTAGAAATTCAGCAAATTTTCAGCAGGTGGGAAATTTACTCCAAATTCCAGATGTCCTACCTTATATTTTCTCCGAATCTGGTGAGCCGTGGTACCCAATTTTTGCTTGGAGAAGGCAGTCTTTTCCAAACGGCAGAATCCGTCATGTGGCACACTCCAAGGTACGCATGACGGATGGGCCACTTTCGAATGTAATCTACAATCTTGCATCAATCATTCCCAAGCTTTGACAGCGTTTTTTTTTTCTCCAAAATCCGTGCTCTCCAAAATCCGTGCAACTTGCAGTTTTCAGTTTTTCACTTTGAAACATGCACTGAGCTATATTTTTTGTGGAAACCCAAGAAAACAGGGGTTCAGCTGGACCTAATTCAGCAAACGAAATTGCCTTCATGCAATGAACTCAAAACACCAGTTCAGTGGGAGGTAGAAAAAAAGTCCAATTCTTAGTCTCTCATCTCATTGCTAGGATATAAACGTAACTTCTCGTTGGAAATCAGGGATACAACCAATTTCCATTGCCCATCATCAGGTATTTTTCCATTGGCTTGTCAAAAATATCTCCTGATATGTTCACGCCTGCACATCATATTAGATTTTTTTTTCAAGTATTCATTGATCTATTGATTTGGTATGGGGGCAGTCAAGTCAAATCGGCAAAAATCCGCAGTTGTTGATCGATTTGACTGAAATTTTAACCACACTTTGGGATGCATTAGACATAATTCTGTGCAAAATTTCACCTCTATAGCTCAACTGGTTCTCTAGATACAGTTGATTTTGTATTCACGAAGCGCTTTAACTTTTGGCTGGTGCCCAGCTCAAATGGCACAACAGATTGTGCTCAAATTTGACATACATATGTTAAAAAATGTGAAAATTGGAGTGATGAAGCCAGATTTGCATTCCCATCACTCTCTGTGCAGGAAAAGCTGGTGTTTTGGATGAGCGCGATATAATTATCCCATCCTTGTGGTTCAGCGACAATTAAAACTCCAGCAGAAGGTCAGAGATGATTGTGATCCAAAATCTGGCTTCATCACTCCACTTATGACAGTTTTTTTAGCTATGTATGTCAAATTTGACCCTTCCCTGAGCTCCACATCCTGAGATACAGCTGCACAAAGGGATCCGAAAAGTTGAAAAAATAATTTGCGGCTTTGAAAAAATAAAACTGCCAACGTTCCATAAATGCAATGGCGATATGTGTCTAAATCATGTAAACTACACCTTCAATGTCATTTTTGAGCTGAGAAATGCATTCTAAAGGGTCAAATTGGTTAAAAAAACATGCATTTTCAAAAAAGGAAAAAAAAATATTTTTCAACCAAAATAGACTCGACTGCCCTCTAATCCCTTTGGAAAGGGTTTCTCGGATCAAGAGGGGGCCTTGTCGGGATTCTTGAGAGCATGGAATTGCTTTTTTTTCATCCGACTCCAAGTGCGGTTCGTTCTCTCTCACTCTTGCAGCCATTTGGATCACCGTGTCATGTTTGGTGGGAGCACTGATACCAGAATGTTTTCAAGATAATCTCAAAATGATCAGAAAAATTGCAAAACTTATTTTTGGCTACATTCCCCATTCCAACACACCCTCAGGTTCAAGTCAATAAAGCCAATTCAAAGGCTGAATTTGTGTTCTGACATTTCATTTATATCTGCACAACGCTTATTCCTTTTCCATTGTTGCATTGAAAGATGCGTCCGTCTGTTGAATTGCCTCTCTTGAGCTGAACCTGAGAGTGAGTGAGTTGCTTGGGGGAATACAGCTGTCTGATCATGTTTCTGCATTGTCGATTGGTGCTCAAAACAAGGGAAAATTGCAACCCGGTCTGGAAAAGTTGGAAAAACCGTTTCTCTAGAGCAACTTCAGATGACAGTGTGCTTTGAAAATATCTGCTATTGTGTCACTACATAAACCTGGGATCTCTTGGACTTCTAATTCACATTGACACTCAGTTGTCATTGACTCACAGTTGTCATCAAGAAGCCGTTTTTGTGATTCTGGAAAAGCGGAAAGCGTGGTTATTGTCTCCACATGGGGTGAAAGTCGCACGAAGAGTTCGCAATGCAGGTAAAGTGGCTCTAGTCAGACCATATTCAGACAGAGGGAGGCCTGAAACTTGCCGCCAAATGTCTGTCTTTGTCATGTCAGAAACAAAAACTTGTTTTCCAGTTTTCCCAGAGCGGGTTACAATTTCAGAAAATGACGCCACTAAGCTCGTGTGATTTTCATGGAGTGAACCTACTCAAAATAGATCTCGTGCGATGTTTGACTGTGTTGGTTTCAATCTCAGATGAATTGCGTTTGCTTGGGTCTGATCTCAGAACTCTTCCGAAGGGATTAGCAAACGTTTTTGTGTTTTTACTTTCTACCCTGACCTGGCTTCTCTCGCTCGTCTTGCTTCTGGTGCCAACTTTTACACTTTTCCTCACTCCAAGTATTGTCATTAAAATTGCTTGTTAATACAGAATATTGTTCCAGATGCTGAATTTGTTCATTTCATTTCCACGCTGACAGTGTGGAAATGGGTACTTGCGTCAGTTTCGAAATTGGAGACCCCAACCAAACATTGTTCCACCAAATTGCACCCTGCAACTCGGTTGCCACATTAAATGCCCACCTGCACACGTGGGGTCAAAGTTCATCTGGATGAACTTTCGTATTCAATCAGCTTTGAGTTTCGCAAAGTTCGGTGTTGATTAGATTTATCAACATCCATCTGAGAACTTGACAGCAGCACGACTATACAAACTGATGATCTCCTGCAGTGAAAGTTACAACACACGGGTTACTTTACTATGGAACTGTGCTCATTGCCACGAGAAAATCAATTGCCAATCTCAAACTATTTGTAGAGAGAATGGCTGGCAGTCTACAAGTGGCACAGTATTTTTTGATTTTCTCCACCAATGAACACCACAATGAGCAAAATGTGGATATTCGGCCGATTTCTAAAATGGAGATTAATTGGCAGATCGCAGCAGTCGCGGATTGACAAGTGGTGAGCAGGTTGACCACAAACATTTGGATTCACATCGATACTGCGAATGACAAGGTCAACCATATCACCACTCGTGCACGGATCGAGGCGATTTGCCGATTTATCGCTCGATGCGTGGATCGAGGCTATCTGCCGATTAATCTTCGTTTTGGAAATCGGGAGATTTTGGTAATATGGGGACTCCCCAATGAGAATATGTTGTGAAAAAAAAACGAGATTTGCGATGGTTGTGCATTGTCACTGTCAGCATATTTCGCTGCCTTCAATCTGGCCTTTCTCTTGGCCTAAATTGCAGCACAGATTGTGCATTTCTCGGACTCACCACCTTGCTCTTATATCAATATCCTAATTCCAGACGTCCGCTTGGCATCGTGT
Organism: Sinentomon sp. SZTP_YWyxl; assembly: GCA_030068105.1. Classification (NCBI taxonomy): domain Eukaryota; kingdom Metazoa; phylum Arthropoda; class Protura; order Sinentomata; family Sinentomidae; genus Sinentomon; species Sinentomon sp. SZTP_YWyxl. Next base: position 10,811 of record JASGXE010016786.1, read on the forward strand.
CCAGTCTGATAAAAGATAAAAATTTGTAGTGTACGTGGGCAGGTGCTAAAGTTCTGAGAATTTTATTTCTTGAAACAAGGTGGTTGGTTATCGAACAGGACTTGACGTTTATTCGCATG